>JAVQJG010191133.1:0-23170 GCA_036024015.1 Craterocephalus amniculus | reverse complement strand
ATTATTATTATTATTGTTATTACTATTAATTTTTATTAATAGTTGTGTTTGACCTACTGGCTAGGACAGTCTTAGTTGTATATGTTGTAACTAGTATGGATTAAATGGTTTTCTGTATACGGTATATTTTGTCCTTACCCTCACTCCCCACACCTCTCTGTCCCTCTCTCTCCCCTCCTTCTTCTCTCTCTCTTCTCTCTCTATCCCCTCCGGTCGAGTCCAGCATTAAGATTTTGAATTAATAAAGTTTTTCTCCTCAAGAGGGTCTTTATACATGCAGTATAAATCCCCACTTGATAGAGTAAATTTGCCCAGCACCAAATAGCAGCCAGACAATTATTTTGCTTGCAACAATGCCAGACAAGACAGGTGTAAAAAAAAAATAAAATAAAATAAAAAATAATTACATGAAGAAAAAAATAGAATAAATAAGATAAAGATAAATGATAATATTAAATAATAAAATCAAAGTAAACAGGAACCCAATCTTCTAAGGTGACTTGAGATGCTATAATGCACATAAAGTATCTGCAGATTACACTTTGACAGATCTGTTCTATCTGAATGAAAAAGGTGACACTCATATTTGATCATCATTAAGGATAGACCGATATATACATGCCAAAATGTGCATTTTTTACTAGTATCGGCATTGGCTGATATTATGTGGGTGTAGTGTAGTCCATGTGCAAGGCATGCCTCCACCCCCTCAGCAGAGGAGCAGGAAGCTTGCAGCATCAGCTTCAACACTGCCCATCCGCCTCACTGATTCCAACAGGTTGATTCCCATTTTCTTTTTTTTCTAACAATAATTTACCAAAAAAAGTCTAGGGGTCATTTTGTCCTGTTTTATTTTAATTTAATTATGAACTTTAATATCTAAAGATTAAGTTGTTACATGCTATGCAACATTACTTGTTTTATATTTTGCTTTAGGTTAAATAAATATTTCTTTTTTAACAAAAATGGGACCCATAACATTTATTGTCACTGTGACATTTTTATTATGTAACAGCATACAGGCTCCAAATATTGACTCCAGAGAATCAGTATCTGTATTAGCAATCAGCTGAGACTAATGTAAAAAAAGATTGGTATTAGCATCGGCCTTAAAGAACCATAACAGTCATCCCTAATTACCATTCCATTGATTAAAAACTCCCGACTATAATTGCACCTGAAAATGGATAATCCAAGAGGTTTACCTACTTTTTCTCCTCATAGCCGGTGTATTGGATTATTTCCCTCAATAAAAGAATGTGTCTTGAATTTATTTTTATCAATTTTTTATCAAAGAATCAATGTCAACGTAAAACATTGTTCCTAATATTTGGTTCCCATTAACTACTTTTGCAACTTGTAAAAAGATCTCATGTTTTGGATCAAAATTGTGCAGAAATGTAGAAAAGTTTTCCAAATCTTCCAGCTTGCAGTATATCAGCTTCAGTGATTTCATGCCTGTGTGCACAGCAGCAATAAAAACAGAAATAAATTGTCCAACAAATTCTTCCCCCAATCAGATGCACATGATCTCCATAAGCTGAAATAGACGGGCCTTTCTCTGCTCCACCAGCTGCTTTCATTTTCACAAGGGTCATCTAATATGTGCCTTTGAAGATGCATCTCTCTCCTTTCCAAAACAGATACCATGCTTGCTGCTACATGCAGAGTTTTGTCTGAAAACGATGAGCAGTTCCGATCTCTAATTTTAATAATTAAGAAAGGAAGTCATAACTTTTAAAGAACACTTTTAAAGAAGACTGTTTTATGTCTGTAGGATTGGTATTGCTGATAAATGCCATGTAAACGGCAATGTAATATGAAAGGTCAAAAAGAAAGTAATTCTTTTCTATTCTTATGGATGCTTTGGTTTGTAATAAAACGCATTTGATTTGTCTAAAAAACTGAATTTAAAATGACAACCTGCAAACTATTTAGTTCGTTCCATCAATCCAATAAATTCATCGGTTAAAACCGACACATTACTGCCATCATTTCCACTTTACTACAGTAACAGTGAATTAATTTAGCCATGCGTCCTTCACAGCATTGTTACCATACTGAGGGTCTTACTAGTTTGCTCACAGAGCCTGGGTCACAGTAGGGATGATAATTTTCACTAAACTTTGCGCTGCAAGACTTCAGGAGAAATTCAAAGCCAAATTCAGGAGAAAATTACTGAAATTTGTAAAGAGGACACATCAGTTATGTTCCCCCACACACACACTGTAAGATAATATTTCTGTCTTCTTTCTGTAATATAAGAGACAAAGTCACTAATTCACGTCTGATTTTCCAGCTTTTGGTAAATTCTGGATCTTTCTCCCTCAGAGTTAAGCAGTTTCAATCCAGCTAATAACCTAAAATGGGGAAAAGGTAAGTGGAAGCTTCAGTAATCAGAAGCTGAAAAATTCCTCCACTGTTTTTTTGAAGAAAAAATTGTTGACAGAGGGGGATTCTTTTTTAAAACTGCAAAAGTGATCCAACTGACTCAAACACACAACTAATCAGCAGTCAGCTGCACGTAACATCATACTCAAGCCTTATTTACTACAATGTTTAGGAGACCGGCATGTCTGTGTTGGAGACGAGAAAATCTCAAATCTGTGAAAACAAGAGCCAACTACCGCTTTCATAGACGGAATGGTAAAACTGATTATTTCATCTATACTTTAAGATTACTTCTATGTATATTCTATATTCAGAGTAAATTTTTATAACTAGATCTGATCATCATAACGCCATCATTAATGTGTTATAATGAATTTAATAACATCTAGCAGCAAATTTGCAAGATGCAACCTTCCTTACCTTACCCTCTACTTCCAAGCTTGTGAAAAAAAATCCAAGAATAGCCTCTCTACAGGACACGGCTGTGAAGTACGATGAACTCTACTGAACGGGTTGTTTTAAATTTCAATAGACAACATTTTATTCCTTAACCTATCACCACTGGGTGGCTGTAGCTCAGTGGATAGAGCAGTCGCCTACTAAACAGGAGGTCGGCGGTTTGATTCCACTCCGGCATTTGCTGAAGTGTCCTTCGGCAAGACACTGAACCCTACCAAGACACTGAACCTATATCATTACATGAAGCATCGGGCTGATTTTCTTGAAGTGACGATGAAAGTATGGTTACATCCATAAGCGGCGAGGCAAAGATGTGGAGGATGCAGACAGAATGAAACTGTCCGCTTATGTTATCTGATGCACTGAGCTCAGGGTGTTAAAACAGCACAGCCCTTGACTCCATATACAAGCAGTGGATCAAGCAGGTTTGTAATGCTGAAAGTCCAGTGTGTGTGTATATGTGTGTGTGAAACAATAGACCCACAACACACACATCAATGTTAACAGGCCAACCTGAGGTCACTCTACAAAGAAACGGCTACTTTCTCTGACTCCTTCCTGCTTTGTTTGCAGTCTAACTCTGCCTCTGTCCCACTCTCACACACACGCACGCACGCACGCACGCACCTACACACACAGACAACAGGCTCAAATATAGAACATGCCCATAAAAAGCCAGAACGCACAACAGGACTATGCTGGAGAGAAAGGCCTGAAGTTTGTTTGTGTGAGTGGACCGAGAGACAGAGCTCTGCCCAGAGTCACACACACTTCTAAACATATGCATTAACAATAAGGACGACTGATATAAACAGGAATGAGTGAGGTCGTGTATGATTGTGAATTCATTTGGAGGTTTTTTATAATAATAATAATAATAATAAACTTTATTTATATAGCACTTTTCATACATAAAATGGAACACAAAGTGCTTAACAGAAATTATAAAAGCAACAAAACCCTGTTCCACCCACCCCCACATATAAACCCAAGCACCCAAAAACACGCACAGAAACAACCCACAGAACAAAGTCGTGTGACATGGCAAGGTACTGAGGATCCAGGCAAGAAAAACACTACCTATAGGGGGGCCGTCCATGCCTAGAGGGGCCACACTCAGCCCCAGAGTGCACCGCCACAGGGCCCACCCCCAACCCGGACCGACCTGGGTAAGCCCCGCACATAGTGCAGAGCCCTCCAGTAGTCCAGGCCCAGGGGACCCCCTCAACAGCACCCCTACATACAGAGCAGGCACCCCTCCCAGCATGGAGGTACTTGCTCGCCCCCTGCTGGCTGAATAAGTGACAATGAGAACCAAAAATCTTTCCCTCGGCTCTTTTGAAGGAGAATATTCAGAATGTATCAGCTAAACGGATCTTTTCCTCTTCCTTTCCCAGGAAACTTTGATGCCTTCATGCAGAAGGAGATCTTTGAGCAGCCGGAGTCAGTAGTTAACACCATGAGAGGCCGGATTTGTTTTGAAACCAACACAGGTGATCTGGGACCTTCAAACATTTAAAAGATGGAATTTGTTTAAAATGTGTGCTGTGTAAATGAATGGGGAGTTTCCCGTCATAAAGTTTCACAGACACAACTGTTGTGTATGTCACCTTAGTGATTCTTGGAGGGCTGAAAGACCACCTGAAGGAAATCAAACGTTGCAGACGGCTAATCATGATCGGTTGTGGCACCAGTTTCCATGCTGCAGTCGCTGTGAGTAGCACCACTGACTTATCATTTCAGCTTGTGTGGAACTGATGATGACATTTCATGTGATGAAGAGTAATCAGTTGTTACATTCATATAAACAGCACTTGGGGTGGGGAAACCCTGTTCCTCCAGGGCTACATTCCTGCAGTTTTTCCATGCATCCCTGCTGCAAAACACCTGATCCAATCAAATGGATCCAACAGTCAACCACAGTGGCCCATTAATTAGAATTAGGTGTATTGAAGCAGGGATGCATGGAAAACCTGCAGGATGAGGGCCAAGGGCGAGGCGGGGATAATTTGTGTGGTGATATGCCGTTTTGATTTGCCTGCTCTTCAGACCAGACAGATCCTGGAGGAGCTGACAGAGCTGCCTGTCATGGTGGAGTTGGCCAGTGACTTCCTGGACCGTAACACACCTGTCTTCAGAGACGATGTTTGCTTCTTTATCAGCCAGTCAGGTGACAAAAGCACAGAATTCTCGCTAATGTCGGCGGTTACTGTTAGTCAGGATGCACGTTTTTAGTTTTCATTCTGCTTTGCTCCTTTAGGTGAAACGGCGGACACTCTGATGGCACTGCGCTACTGCAAGGAGCACGGCGCTCTCACAGCTGGCATAACCAACACTGTGGGTAGCTCCATTTGCAGAGAAACTGACTGTGGAGTCCACATCAATGCTGGGCCAGAGATAGGAGTGGCTAGCACTAAGGTACGCTTAACACTTTTAAACCCTTTTTCTGAATTTAAGTAAATATCTGTTTTACTTTCATGGAATCGTTTGACTTCCTTATCTATATGTTTGCTTTGTTTTGCAAACTTTGTGTCAGATGGTGTAGTACAGACACAAGAGTCGCTCAAAGAACATGAACTGTACTACTGTTACACTGTTTATTTCAACATGACTTGGGGGTGATATGGACGTGTCTCCTGTGTGTGTGTGATCCAGGCTTACACCAGTCAGTTTGTGGCACTCCTCATGTTTGGCCTGATGATAAGTGAGGACAGAATCTCCCTGCAGAAGAGGAGACTGGAAATAATCAACAGCCTCAAGGTGCTACCTGGTCAGTGCTTTGGACACAGATGATGAACTATTTTAGCCAGCAGCACAAAGTATCTTAAGTTAGGATGTTCCTTAGAACTTTATTCCAATTCCATCATACTGAATTAAAAAATGGCAACAAAAAAAACAAAACAAAAAAAAACTCAAGTAAAGTATTTTTGGTTTACTTTAAACCTATTTAATGTTTTCTCTCTACCTTGACCTCATTCTTTGGGAATGAATTGAAATTAGTTTAACCATAGATCAACACCTGAGTAACTACCTGAAGGAAAAAAAAAACATTTAGTATCTCTAATTTGAACTTAACCTCAACATGGTAGAGTTCATAGCAAGGAAAAAAGAAATAAGCATATCCAGAGACGACCGTTTTTTGTTGGATTGGATACACCTAATGATGAGCGGTTGATTGTGCATAATAGACTCAAAAGACCCTCAGTGTACGATTAGTGTTTGCTTTACAGTATTATGCTGAATGATCTTTCCAGTCAGTCATTTTAGAGGAATTCATGTCCATTAGTTAATGGCGTGCTGTTCCCTTCAGTTCACTGAGGCTCATTTGCCCTTTTACCCGTCTGTTGAAAACAGCGGCGGTTCAGTTCAGTCTGCACTGGTGGAGGAGAGAATAGTGTAAACTTTGCTTCTCAGCAGTGTGTGTTGGGGTGAATGACCTGTGTCAAGATTTTAGTGCAACATAAAGATCAAGCCGTAAGAAAAATGAGACCATTTCTTTCAATGTGCAGTAAGCTTGCACTCGTGAAAATGAAATAAACACCTGCTTTCTTTTCTTTTTACCCGCCGTTTCTTACAGCATGATAGCCGTTAAGGCAATGCAGTAAAGAAACTGTAGTGTCATTGCCTGGAAATTTGTACATTGTGGTAAATGAAATAAAATTTTCCACAATTAAGACAGCTTCTCTGAAAATCTGTGCAGCACTGCTAAGTAAACTACACAGTTAAGATGAGACTCAATGTCACAGTTCAGGAGAAAGTTTAAAGCTGCTTTGTGCAACTGGCTGAGGTGCTGCATAACATCTGCTAAAGACATTTACTTAAACATTGCTTATTCTTTTTCCACCCACACAGAACTGATAAAGAACGTGTTGTCACTGGATGAAAAGATTAAGTCAATTGCCAATGAACTGTATCAGCAAAGGTCCCTTCTGGTTATGGGCCGAGGTTACAACTACGCTACCTGCCTTGAGGGGGCGCTGGTGAGTTATTTTAAATTCACAATAATTCCCAATAACCCCCCCTCTCCAAGAATTTGTCAAATTGCAAGTTGCTGTTTTCATGTATAACATGAAAAGAAAACCAACAGTAACAACTTTAAAAAGCAACAGCTGTAATGTCACCAGTGCTCTGAGCTAGTTTTTTTTTAATGTTGCAGAAAATCAAAGAGATCACATACATGCACTCAGAGGGCATCATGGCCGGAGAGCTGAAGCACGGTCCGCTGGCACTTATAGACAAGCACATGCCCGTCATTATGTTGATCATGCGTGATGCCTGCTACATCAAGTGTCAGAACGCTCTGCAGCAAGTCACTGCCAGATCGGTAGGTCCTGGAAAACGCATTCACTGAATCATCAGTGCAGACAACAAACACCCAGAGTTGATCTCTATGAAAGCAACCACTGATATAAAGATGCTTCTTTCTCTAACAGGGTCGGCCCATCATCATCTGTTGCCAGGACGATTCCGAGGTGACCAAGAATGCCTACCAGACCATTGAGCTGCCACAAACTGTGGACTGCCTGCAGGGTGTCCTCAGTGTTATCCCTCTGCAGCTGCTGTCCTTCCACTTAGCTGTTCTGCGAGGATATGATGTAAGTAGTAAGGTTTTACCAACCACAACTTTAAGAGGATTTTGTTAGCTAAATTGCCTTCTGTATATAAATCATATATAATCATCATGTGTAGATCTAATAAATATAAGTAGACCATGACTTACTTCAGTTTGCAGCTGTGTGAAGTCTTATTACTTGTTTTAACCTGTAATATTTCTTTAAAAATATTCCTCTTGAAATTGTTTTTTTTAGTCTATGAGTGAATCTAAAGTGTGATGACAGCTCACAGAGGTGGGGCTTAGAAAAAATGTCTTATGATCAGATGAGACTAAAATTGAACATCTTGGTCATAACAGGAAATTTTATATGTATGAAAACCATTATCCCAAGAACACCATTCCCTCAGTGAGGAATGGTGGTGGCAGCATACTGCAGTGGGGATGTTTTCATCATCATGGATGATGCTAAATACAGGGAATTTCCTGAGGAAAACTTATTGAGACTAATCAAATCATAATCAAAATATCCATTTTAGTAACATGTTATAGGGCAACAAGACAGGAAATATGCCAGTGGTTCCATTATTTGTGCAAGTTCTTCAACAGTTTTGGTCACATAGCCACACTGTAGGTTCAGAGTAGATTTATTAAGGGTGTTTATGTTAAGTTGTGAGGATCAGTGTGTGCATTTTTCAATGGCAGCTGTTTACTCGTGTCTCTCTGGAACTATTTCATCCTCTATCTTTTTGTAACCTGTTGATGCATATTTCACTGTAATAAATTATTATGTTCCCTAGTTACTCTTCAAGTGCACTTAATACGTCTCACATTGATAGCAAAATCCATATTGTGTTGGATGTCATTGTTCCATCCATTCTAATATGATGTCAACATAGGCTGCAGTCATTAATCATGTGTAATTTGCAATAACAAAGTGTTATTTTGTTTGTTTTTTTCAGGTTGATTGTCCCAGAAACTTGGCTAAGTCTGTCACAGTGGAATAATTACAGTTCAAAAAGCCCAGAAGTTAATAGAAGTGGCTCAATGAGATTTAAATTCAGCTGTGCAATCAAGCATTTAGTGTGTGTGGGTGTGGTTGTGAGTGTGTGCAGATGTGTGTGTGTGATTGTGTGACAGGGGAAGTAGAGACTTGAGTTTGTGTGGATGAGCTGAGGCTATGAGTGAGACTGAAAGAAAGTGACAGATGAAAGGAGGAAGTATAGGATATGATGAACATTTAAAAGTAGAAAATGTGAAATCTGACCAATCCACTGCTGCAGAATGGACTGTACCATTGAGGCCTTATGGAACAACCTATGAAGACAACATCACTTAGCCACAATAACCCACTGTGCCTTTTTTAATCATGACTTGAGCCAAGCACATCACAGGCATAACAGAAAAACATTCAAATGGTACAATGAAGTGTTTACAATTGTGCAATATGGGCACCAAATGTGCATTATGAATGTACACAATCATATGGTGATTATTTTCTCTTCTTATGTTATGAATTTAACTTGTCCATTGGAAGGCTTCCTTTACATTTGAGAGAAAGAGGGAATTACTGTTTTTTTTTGTTTGTTTTTTGTGGAATTAAGAAATAGAGTAATTAAAATCTCATTTTGTATATATTTCTTTTTACATTTGTGGAATTGCTGTAGGTGGAGGGGTTATAAACCATAATCTTATTTTTGTATTTCATATTTGATTTTATTTAAATATATTGTTCAAAACCAGTTCATTGTAAATTATTAACTTGCCCCACCAAAACATTCTGTAGCCTACTTCTTACTGCCATAGGGAAAAACATTGGACATTTTTGTAGAGTAATCATATTAAGTAACAAATGTTGCAATGTAACTTTTAATGATTTTTGTCAGCTATTTGTATGGATTTTAAGATGATAATGTGTATTTAAATGATTTTTGACATTTTTTATAGGGCTTAAAGAGATTGATTTATATCTTTATTATGATATTTTATACTCTGTGTTTTACAGACATAAACTGGCACCATCAATCAATAAATCAATGAAGGATTCTTTTCAGTGGGCCTTATCTTCTTTTCTTTTTTCTATGTTTGGTCATTTAGGCAAAAAGTCATATTGAAGCTGTTTTATTACTATATTTCGAAATATCTGAACTGTACATGTTGCTATGTCCATATAGCATGCTTTTTCTTATCATACATTACTAAATTTTGTGCGATTGGCTAATTTTAGTATGTTAAAAATAAAATAAAATCACACAAAGCTAAAAAGCAAAAGAAAAGTAAACAAAACAAAAACATCTGTAAGTGTATTCATCTTATCGGACAGTTTGTTAGCACTTTTCAATACTGTTGACTGCAAATTTAGTTCTCAGAATATGGTAACTTGGCATAAATACTAAGAATACTAAGAATTAAAAATGAGTCCTGCTATTACAAAATTAAAGATAATAGTATAAAATTATGAAATTTAACTTATAAAATTAAACTCACACGGCTCATTCCTCTGCAAAATGTATCATTTTAATTTAAACACAAGTGGCATGAAGCTGCAAGCTCATAAGGAAATGCTTGTTTGTAATGTATGATTATTTTTATTTACCTATGTGACCCAGGTACGTTTTCCTGGTATAAAAGACACCAGTAAAAGAAAAGGTCCTTCACCCTTTTCTTTGATGGTTTATACTAATATTATAAATCATTCAAATGCAAAATGAGAAGGTTCTTAACAAAGTTGTTTGTTTTTAAAAAAAAGAAAGAAAGAAAATTCAGAACAAAGTAGAAAAAAAAAAAGAAGAAACTTTCCACCAACGTAAACCATGCGTGATGACGTCACATTGTGCTCTGTCTCTCGCTTGTTGTGGCTCCTCCGCTCCCGTCCCTCCTTCCCTCCGTGCTGCCGCTGGAGTTAGCCAGGAACCAGAGAAAGGTCTGTCAGCCGTGACAGTTCGGGGGGGTATTTCGTATAAACTTTTCCAAGTCGAAGTTGTACCTGAAAGACGGAGAGAGTGTTCGGTCTGTGTTTTGGATGAATGGGAGCTCCCTGGGAACGTCGAAGGGAGAAGGTAGGTCCGCTGCTGCAGCTGCAGCTGCCGCTTCCCACCGTCCCACGGTCCGCTAGAGCTTTCAGCTCAGCCCCGGCGGCCCGACTACCGCATTGCTGCCGACAGACTGGAGAGAGGCTGGCAATGTAGGCCCCGTTAACTTTGCACCCAAAAATCAGACATGAATCGTGTTCAGCTGGCTGTTATTTTGTGTAGCTTTGGCCGCGTGAAGCGATTATTTCTGACTGAGGAAGCACCGAGCGCCAGCAGTGCTGCGGCCACGGTGTGTCATACATGAGTGACTTCATACCTCGCAGCGTCTGCGTGTGTTCAACAGCAGGCATGTTCCGTGTGGAGATAACATGCAATTCGTAGTGGTATACCCCTGCTATAACACCACTGTTTCACCGTAACACAGGTTAACATCATTTCTGGTTAAATGAATGATATTTCAGTGGTGCAGGGGCTCTGGTTTTCTAACCTGGACTACAGTTAACAAGGGGCACAAGTGCAGATGTGATGAAAGCATGTGCTATTTTTTCAAAAGGCTATCCAGTTTATTTGGTATGTCAGTAGCTTGTCGGCGAGTCAGGCACCATATGCGCTCTGTATTAATCTGTCCTGTGAACGGATGCTGTGCATTAAGATGGCTTCATGAGGAACAGATGTTTCACTGGCCCTTCCTTTATAAACAATATCTTGTTCTTTTAATCCTAATCAAAAGGGCGTTCTTAAATAAATAAAAAATCAGCACCCTGGACGTAGTTTTAGGCACTCTGCTGTGTTTTGTAATCCTGCTACATGAGGATGAGTCTTTGGATCTTCAGGCCATGTTAACCTGATATCATGGCCAACTCACTGACTTGAATCCAGCTCCCCACTGAGAGCCATGTCAGACCTTGAGGCGCTTGGCTGAACTGGGCAGTAGCCATGATGGGTTTGGGATGAGGATGGCGATGCTTGTGTGAAGGTCACTTCTCTCATCAGTTCTACCAGCTGTAAAAACTACCAAAAACATGTCCTTATACATTGCATTGAAAGTTATAATGGGATAAGAAACCAACTAGTTTTCTTCAATCTGTTCATTTATGCATTTTATATGATAGATAACATATGCAACTCAGTTTCTGTCATTCTTTATAATCATAGTGCCAACATACACTGCCGGGCCAAAAAATAATGTTGCCACAAAAAAAAAAGTCACAATATTTTGGTGGAGCGTCGCTTTTGATTACAGCACACATTTGCTGTGGCAGTGTTTCAGTAAGTTTCTGCAGTGTCACATTTATTTCTGTCCAGTGTTGAATTAAATCTTCACTTGTATTGATGATGGGACAGTGTAACCGCTGCCCAAACCTTTCTCCAGCACATCCCAAAGATTCTTAGTCTGGACTATGTGGCGGCCAATCCATGTGTAAAAAAACAATCTCTCATGCTCCCTGAACCACTCTTTCATACTTTGAACCCTGATATTTTCATCTTGGAATATGCCTGTGCTATCAGGGAAGAAAAAGTCCATTGATGGAATAACCTGCTCATGCAGTATATTCATGTAGTCAGCTGACCTCATTCTTTGGACTTTTTGGAATGTTGCTGAACATAGACCTGACCAACTGCAGCAACCCCAGACAGGAGACTTCCCCCACAGGCTTGTACAGAAGGCCCTAGACATGATGGGTGTGTCATCGTCTGCCTCTCTTCTTGATGCTCCCATTACTTGCTCCCTAGTAAATTTACGCTTTTTTCACTGTGGTTTTCTTATGGCTACACATATGTTCAGTCCCAATCCCTTCATTTCCTTTTGCGTTGTGCAGGTGGAAATGTTCTTACCTCACTAAATGAGTTCACTTAACTCACGGTTTTGGATTGGATCACATTTTTTGATTCACTGTTCAATTTCCAGGGATCATTGCAAAGGGAAAAGGACAAGACAAATGTAACTCTCCATACATTGAAGTATTTTGCCTATTAAAACATTCAAATCTATTAGAACACCTAATTAAGATGGAATACAGGGCATGAAAAATGTACTTATAATTTAAGGTATTATTGGTTCTGAGAGAGAAATAAAACTAGCTTATGTTAATACCATTAAAAAAGAAGAAAGACATTTTTCAAATGAGGGCCATGGCCAACGTGTTCCCCACCTTTTTTCTTTTTGGTGGATTTCTCAGAGAATAGCTGTGCAAATAAGAGCAGCAGTCTGCGACCGTGGTTGTTCGTTTACGCCGTGACTCCTGTCAGAGGGTTTTTTTTCTTTTTTTAAAGACCAGGTGCAATGGATAGAACTTTTTTCCACCAAAATCTGTGGATCACGTTTGTATCGAACTGCGGAGAGCCTTCTGTACGGATGACCAATACTATTTAACATAGCCCTGAGTTCTACTGTTGTTTTTATTTGATTTGATTTCACCAAGCATTTATGTTTATGTAATCGCCGATCACCATGGTTCAGGATTTTATTCTGGCCACATTTCTTCCGGGAAGACACCGGTTACCCTCTATCCTTCCAGGTTTTATAACATGTTGGACAGTTCTTAACCTGATTTTAGTCATTTCTGCATCTCCTTGCATGTTTTCTCTACTTGATGCATACCAATAATTTCACCCTTTTTAAATAAACTAACATCTTTTCCACATCAAAGGAATGTGCCTTTCCATATGGCTGTTAATGAAATGAGAGACCACTCATTGCATCAGTCAGGGTTAAATGACTTGTCGCCAGCTGAAAGATAATCGCTCATTCAGTAATTCGCCTGTACCAGTTTGCTTAGTTAAATCAAGGTGGCCACACTTTTCTTTGGCCTGGCAGTTTTTATCTAATGTTTGTTTAGTATTATTTTTTTAACTGTGTCACTTAAAAGCATCTTGACAGATGGAGTCCTTTTTTGTTCTCTTTGATTAGTGGTTAGATCCCAGTCTTGAAGTCCCCCTGAATCCAATCTTGCCTCAGAATTGAGTTTCCGGTAGAAAATAATTAGTTTTGTTTGTTATTTGTTGTTTCTGATGTGTTTTTTTAAGGGAAAATGAACCTGAAAGGTTTTAGTTATTTCTCCTGATGATGACTACAAGAACAAGAATACTGAAAAATGATATAAGCATATAGAAGTAATTTTCTCATCTTTTCCTTCTATAAAGTTTTCAGTCTTTCTCTCTTCTGAAATATCAATCAGAATAGATCAATACCATTCAGAAAGAGGGAGCAGCTTCTGTAGGCAGGTTTGTTTGTTACAGCTTTCTTTACACATTTAGGCAGCTTGAAAAGATGCAGCTGAACGCTGAAGCATAGGCACATTTATTATTATTTTACCCATGTCTCCTCCTTCTGCAATCAGTAAGATATTAGTATTTGTCCACATTCACAGGAGCAGATGTGTCATGATGTTGTCATCGCTGAGGGTTAGAAATGTGATAGCAGGCAAATGTTTGGTGCTGTGACTCATCCATTTCACTGTGTACCTTCAGAGGACCCATGCTTTCCTTCGGGACATCAGCTTGAATTTTCACTAATCAAATTCTGCTTGTACGTGAACAAATTCCTGTGTGCCTGCAGGCCAAAACTAAAATGGGTATCTGCTTTAATGTCTGACTTGCTGAGCTTACAAGGAGTTTTAGTGTCAATTTACATTTAGCTTGTCCTTACGACTATCTCAACGGCTTATAAAGCTTTAAGAATTTGCCTTCTTGCTTTAGCTGAGTTGAGTTTAGGTTGTAATTAATCCAGCATCCAGCATAAAATGGAAAGATATTGGGGAATATCACTGAACACTGACTTTATTGAAATGGGATAAATTTGTGTCTCCGGCAATTTCAATAATTATTAGATTATTAGGTAGAGCTAAATGGGGGAATTTGGGAGGAAATCAGACAGAAGCAGAAAAGTTAGGATGCCAAAAGAAGTGAAAAAAAGAGTTGTTTTTTTTCACCTCTCCCTTTGGGTTCAGATAGAGAGCCAGCTGGACGTGTGCGTAATGTGGAGAAACAGCCAGGAAGCAGAGGATGAAAGTTGACAGAGATGTGAGGGCCTTTTTTATTTTCTTCCCAAGGTTTAGTTATTGAAGCAGTGCAGAAAAGAAGACAGGTGGCAAGCTAGAGAGAGACTGGACTAGTTCATTTCTTTTTTGAGCACTTGTATACGACTTTGGATAATAGACTTGGCGTGTGTACGACTTCTGCATGCAAGATAAAATGATAGCATGTAAAGGAAAGAGCATATATGAGGAAGGTCCACAAGACACATAAGATGGACTAAAGAATATTTCTTGTTTTGTGGGGGGTGGGGTTGTGACCACAAAAACCACTGGGGTAAAGAGGAGAGAGACTTTGCTGCAGCCAACCTCTCTCTCTATCAGTTATACTTTTGATCAATCACGAAATCTTATTCTATTTAATTGTTTATATATTTGTTAAAATTACAATTAAATATAAGATACATCTTTTTTAAAATTATTTGATCAAGAATTTTCTCATATAAACAGAAATTACAAATCCCAACAGAAAATGAAAAAACAATGCAAATACCAGAAATGCAAAAGATTTTATTGTAGGATTTAGTGCAACTTTTTATAGAGTTTAAGCTCAGCATAAACTGAGCTCCTCCAGAGCAGTGAAGGTTTGACTCTTAGTGCTGCAGGTCTGGGTTTTTTCCTTTTTGAAAAGGATTTATTACACCTGGCAAAGCAGGTTTTTGGCAGCCTATGTCTCCTTGTCTGTCTTTCTAACTGTCTGTTAGCCACATAACTCAAAAAGTAATCGACAGATTTTGTTCAAATTTTCAGGAAATCTCATAAATTACATGAAGGAACAACTGAAGAGATTTTGAGGGATTGGTCAGCATCACTGTACGGATCCAGGAGTTTTTTTTATTAATAAAATAACCTGCTCATTCACTATATTTAATTACTCAGGTGACATAATTCTTTGAGCACATAATGTTACTGAACTAGACCTGAACCTAGGCCTGACCAACTGCAGTAAGTCCAGACATTGACTTTCCTCACAGGCTTGTACAGCAGGCACTAAGCATGA
This sequence comes from Craterocephalus amniculus, assembly GCA_036024015.1. NCBI lineage: Eukaryota > Metazoa > Chordata > Actinopteri > Atheriniformes > Atherinidae > Craterocephalus > Craterocephalus amniculus. The sequence goes on along the minus strand of JAVQJG010191133.1, from coordinate 7,702 downwards.
TGGGAGCATCACTTCATCTGCCTCTCTTCTTACCCTGATACTCCCATCACCCTGGAACCGGATCAATCTGGATTCATCATTCCTCCATTGCTCAAGTCTAGTCTTTGTGCTCCCTAAAAAACTGAATATATTTATTATGTATTAGATTTAATGATGAGCAAACTAAGACTTTTTCTTAATTGTTTTAACCATCAGTCCAATTTCTTTTATGTATCACATTTTAACCGCCTTGATATCCAGACACTGATTCTTTCTACTCTACATTTTCCCATTTGTAAAAAAATCCTTGTTTTAGTTCTTATATAAGCCAGTAGAATAGCATTTTTGTATTAAATAAATTGATGATTTATGTTAAATTGTACAATTGAAACCAGGGAATGGAAGTTGTAAATGTTTAATTGAACATCTTCAGATTATTCTTCTTTTTGAAAAGAAAAAATATCTTTAGTTGATCAGAATAAATCTAATTAGAACAGATTTTACTGAATTAGTTTTGTCTTTATAAATCAGAGGGATTTTGTTTAAAAAGTTCTTAGATTTTGATTTGATGTGTGGAAAAAAATTCTGCCAAAACTTTGTTTTTTGCAGAGATTGTAAACAATCACTAAACTACTTTTGGTTTCTCTAAAGTTTGAGTTTGAGTTCAGCCGTTTGGTTCCACCGCGGCGTAGCGATGTAGTGCTTCACTCGCTCCATCCATCAAAGCTGAGACTGAGTTGTTTTTACAGTTCAGGCAGCATGAAATGTTTCCAGTCTCCATGCGATCATAACATCTCTCCTGCTGCTCCTTTCTGTTCAGCTCTCCATCTCCCTGACGATCAAAACCAGGCAATGTATTTTATTTATTTATTTATAAATAAATAAAAAATCAGAAAAGGATAAAAAAATTCACTGTCATTTAACTTGTGGCTGTTTTCTGAGGAAATGATAACCAGCCATGACTGCTTGCCGTTGCGTAGCTACACGATTGTGTGTCCTTGCCCACAAACACATACACACACACACACAAATGACTGCCAAGAATAATGCGCCTCCACTTCCTGCCTCAGGAATCAGTGCTGAAGCTGCCATATTTGTTATGACCACACCAACACATCATGTGTTTTATTAACATGTATGTCCTCATGTGGCGCACATAGCTGCACAGTGAAGCTCATGGTAACAAACATGAACAAACAGAAATTCTGCCCGCACGAGTTTTGTTATGCTTGTGTTTATGAAGCGCGAGTTTGTCAGTTTGAGTTTAGACATGACAGCGAGGGCCCCAGGAGCACTGCGCTGTCAGTCTCTGCTCTCTATGTTGCATTTACAGTCATGCACCACGGTAACGACCGCATCGGCTCCAGCCCAGTGTTCCTGTTGTCAGAAGAAGGAACCGGGCAGAGAGCCCAGATGGATTGTCTGGCTTTAGCCTGATCTGAAAATGAAATGAGAAATCCGTTAACAGTGGAGTCATTTTATCGTACTGATGGAGGCTTATCAATGTGCTAGGACTTGTTTACTTGGTGTCCAGCTGAACTGCCGGCGTGAGCTTCATCATGCCGCGTGGGTGTTAATCTCTCCTTGCTTTCTCTGTATGTGTGTGTGTGTGTTGTTGATCCTCTGCAGACTGCGCTGGTGGTCCTGACTGTTCGGCAGGATGAGTGAGGCGGATGGCCAGTTCTACAGTGTTCAGGTGGGAGACTCCACCTTCACTGTTCTCAAGCGCTACCAGCAACTTCGTGCCATCGGCTCCGGGGCCCAAGGCATTGTCTGGTGAGAAGCTTGTATAAGGGTCTTGCTTATTGTGTAACCTGCCCGCAGTGTTGCAGATATCTCAAGCTCCTCATAAAAAATTTAAAAATTTTAGCTGTCATGTAAGCAAAGTAAACTTTCTGCCCACAAGGCCTTTTGTCACTGCTAATGTTTTGATTTATAGTTTCAGGTGTGAACAATACCATTAGTGATTCAGCCTTTTTGGTTTCCCTTCCTCAAATTATAAGTAATTGCTGTGCTTTTTTTCCTTATTTGTCCTGTCCAGCATCATATCAAGTAGGCTGATTGTCCAACTTGCATGTTGGGCCAGCCAAATTTTCTTTCTTTGCCAAGGGATTTTTGTGGACTATTGCTCTTCATTGTGGCTATTATAGTGTTACATGTTTATGCTGAACCTGGTGAGAAGAGTGGTGTGAAGAGAGAAGAAATAGGATACAAAGATACCACAGATAAAAATCAGTAGCAAAAACTGAGACAGAAAAACCCGACAACCACCTTTTTAAGAAACTTAGCAGAAAAAACAAAGCACATAACCAGGGAGAGCACCTACAGGAAGACAAGCTGAGAATAACAGGACAGAATAACAATAACACCAGAAAGAAGTAAATAAATCCTGTAATATAGCTTTTAGGACATATTAATTGCTGAAGTTATAGTTGTTCTTTTTTACTAAATGTCTGTTTTCATGCACAGTTGGACCTTAATCTAAACAAGACGGCATTCCAAATATAATGTGTACACAATTTGCAAATTAATATTCCTATTTTATGTGTTACAGAGCGTTGTCTGATTAATGCGTCACACTCCTATTTTTACAGCCATCCAGTCTTCATCATATCTAAAGTCACTTCTGCAGGTTTTACCTTTATTTTACCAGTCAAAACATTAAAAACAAATTCTTAAAAACAATGTTGGCTTGACAAGAGCCTGAAAACACATGTATGTAGTTTTTACTTCAGCCTGCCTGCTCTGCATTTAACTATCTTAGAGTTACACACAATAAGCTCACCTGGCCTCTGTGCAAACTGGAACATCTACTTTGTGTACATGTTTATATAATATATAAGATCAAAATACCCCACACTTCTACATTTGTTTATTTCTTACTTTGAACATAGACCTTATTTGGGTTAAAGCTTCTAGAAAAAAAAACAATTTACATGCCAGTATTTTATTAGTCAAGTCTTAATCATTTTGATAAAGAAGCAAAGCAATATGCTGATTTATTAAGCTTTATGAAGGACAAATGCAATATTTCTATTAATAGCATTCTACTCCAGATTTTTACATGTGTATATATTTCCTCAAATGTCAGACTTTCAAACAAACACTTTAACACTCTAATTCTACCATTAAAGGAGATAAAAGCGAAAATCTTCGCCATTAGGTGGCGTACTGTGGAGCTGTCTCAAACCAAAACAAAGCCTGTGTCAATCAATACCTCTCTACCTCTCCCCCAACTGAAAAAAACTCGCCCCTCTTTTTTGTAAAAAAAAAAGGAAAAAAAACAGTTATACTTTCTTTATTAATTTAATGTTTAAAATTATGTAGGCCTATAACACAGTATAATTATAAATTTTCTAAAACTATTACAAATATGTAATGACTAGTTCAAGATGGGGTGTGCTTGTGCAATACAACATGAGCTCAGCTGAGAACCACAGCTTATTCTAATTATTCATCGTTATGATCCAAAACATAAAAATTTTAAAGCAAGCCATTTTTATTTTGATGCCACTTCTTAGAGCAGCAGCAGCCTGTCTGCAGTGGCAGGTAGCAGCGAGTGGCTACCGTCTGTGGAAGAGGAAAACAGAGACGTGGACGAGGTGGAGTCCGCTCCGTGAGTCACGTACCAGAAGAAGAGCAAACCGGAGTCCTGTTCATTAAACAGACCAATATTAATCCGTGTTTTGTCCCTTTCCTTGAAAAATAACGTTGTTTTCTTGGAGGTAATATTGGCTTCTGGTCGTCTTCAGTCGGACGCTTCCCACTTCTAGCGGCGTGAGTCTCTGCCATCTTGAGTGCTGGTGCTGCGCCGTAACTCCGCCCTGTGGCGCCTCTTTATAAGGATGAGGGCGTGTGTGTGTCTGTGCGTGTGCGCATGTTCGTACACGGACGTACATGCACGCGCGGCCGGGCCGGCTAGTAAACCAAGAGCTGGAGTTCAACACACAGAGGCACTGTGTGACGTTGCGCTATACTCCAGATGAAAATACACACCCAGTTCTTCACAAATAGATTTTTTAACCCCTTCAGTGTAAAAACAATGAATGGCGGTTTTAGCTCCTTTAAGGCAATGAAAGGGCTATTTTTTATGACTAACATACATATTGTTATCATAGATATGACATTATAATGATATAAGTTTACAGGCTCTGATGCAGGGTGAGGCTTTTTATATGTATTTATGTACTCTTCAGTGGACTGCTATGAGGAAAAAAACTTGTTATTTTCAGTTAGCAGTTTATTCTGTGATCAAGTCAGCTAGTCGACCAAGAGACTTTAACAGAGGGTACAGTTAGCAAAATAGGCGTGTCAGGCAGGAAACATTTGTGTTTGCATTTGTCACATAATGATCTGTGACTGTCAGCTGCAAATAAAACAAAATGTAGTCCCGGATACAAAGTGATTTATGTGAACTTTTGAAAACCAATAGACACATATCTTTTTTCTTGTTTTTTTCTTTCTTTCCAAATACAAGAATCATACTGCCATTATGTTCTCATGAATTTTCACTTGGATGCTTAAAATAAACATAACAGACTGAAATCCTCTTTAAATTAATTTATGCCTTTTGGGAAACTAATTTAATCGCTTTCTTGTCCATAGTGAAAACATGTTTTTGAATCTATTTCAAAGGCAAATTTGAACAGATGGGTATCTTAACTTTTTTCACCTTTGGACAAATATATGATTTTCTCAGCAGTGTTTCTTTATTTACTTCTTTGCTAACCTTTTTCTCTGTTTCCTCCTCCATGCAACGCATGACCAGCTCTGCTCTAGATACAGTCCTCCGTATACCTGTGGCAGTGAAAAAGCTTTGTCGGCCCTTCCAGAACCAGACCCATGCAAAGCGTGCCTACAGGGAGCTGGTGCTACTCAAATGTGTCAACCACAAAAATGTAAGACCCAAATTTAATGCCACCTTCTTTCAACCTGCCTCTTTGCTTTTTCCTGGTAGATGTGCAAAAAATACAATCTTAATAAATCAGTGAAGACAGTTGTTCCTGAAGAAGTGATGCTTTGTAATTTGACTGACCACTGATCATTAAAATGTTACATTAAATATTTTCTAAGTGAACGGAGAACAGACAGGAAGATATTAAGTTGATGCACAAACTTGAAAGAGTGAGAAACTAAACTCTGCTAAGGTTGTAAAGTTTCTTGCTCAGAGTGACAAATTCAAACAAAATCCTCCGTGGTGCTTTGCCCACACTTGGACAGCTCTTCTCGGTGAAGTGGATGTAGATAGGAGAGTAACAGAGTGGACTAATGGCCTGTCTCTCCACTTGCAGATCATCCGTCTAATCAATGTTTTCACGCCTCAGAAGTCTCTGGAGGAGTTCCAGGATCTGTGAGTGGCAGTGGAGTGTTTTGAGACTTTAACAGATTACTTTGCTTTGGGGTTTTTCTAGACTTCAAACATTTTGGTGGTTATTAGTTTTCATTTTATCCTGCTGTTTATATATCAACTTCCCTCAATGTTTTGAGTTGATTTTACACTTGGATAATTTCTTCTTTGATAACTTTTATCTCTGCTCCTGCATGTGCTTCTGTGCTATCTCTTTTTCCTCTTACTTTCTGTTTTTTTTTCTGTTAACTCTTCCCTTTTAACACTCTGGCTGTAGCACAGTCTCTATTTCACCCTCTTCGTAATCCCTCCTGTCTGTCAGGTATCTGGTGATGGAGCTGATGGATGCCAGCCTATGTCAGGTGATCCACATGGACCTGGACCATGAGAGGATGTCCTACCTGCTTTACCAGATCCTTTGTGGCATCAGACACCTGCACTCAGCTGGGATCATCCACAGAGTAAATACAACCAGTGATTGTGCTGTTGATGTTTTATGTTTAATTCTTTAGTTAAGTTGGTGCCTTTGAGAAAAAAGAAAAAAGATTTTTTTCTCCCTTTTTAAACAAAAGAATCCATTTCACAAATGTAAAGATCACCACAAATATAAATTGATTTTCCTCCACCCATCTGTATTAACCCGTCACAGCTCACTTTCAGTATAAGAAGTAATGAGTAATTTCCCATGCAGCGCCTGCAGTCTGGTCTACTTTGAGGACTACATTATAATATCCAAAGAAAATAAAATCCGTACTCACCCTTTATCCCAAGCATTTAGTAACAGCACTGATATTTAGCTTTAAATGACAGTGGCTCAGCAGGTCCACAGTTGGTGGTCCCTTCACTATTGCATCACAAAATCTTTTTTATAATTGCCTGAAATATGCCTGTTTGAGATCAGATACTATTTTTAAACTTTTTACAATTGATTTTACCAACTCAGTAAATGTCTCATTCTTCTACTGAACACATTAATTGGAGCCTTTCTAATGGAGTTAACATTGATTTCATAAAAAGGTAGGAACAGGCTAACATTGGCTTTAATATTACAGTGACTAACCTCTCCAGGATGTGCTTTAGTTGCATGTTGTGGATCCAGAATCCTGGATTTTTATTGCACAGATGTTGCAGTATGCTGCTCTTACTGTATATTGATACCTCTTGGTGTTGATACCGTAACAGAGCAGCTTAATGGAGAGGATAAACCATTTAGGAAATGCATTTGCTAAAAGGATTTGAAAATGCGAGGGGGAAAGAAATGGAAATGCAAAAAAGGAATTAGTTTTTAAAATGTATGCCATGGAAAGGTATTTCTTACCAAATTAATGAATTGTCGTTCAATTCTGCTTTTAGAAATATGATTTGAAAATGCATTTTGAAATCACAGGTTTTTAATAATGAATTAATAAATATAAAAATGATAAATCGATTTCAAATGTGCAATTACACGATGCTTTGAAAATGTGATTTCTTTTTTATATGAATTAATTGTTGAATTGGAAATTATATTTACCAATCTATATTTTTATTTCACAATTAATTAATCATCATGAAATCATCATGCTGTATTGCTTTTTCGGTGACTCTCATGGTCCTCCATAGCCATGTTTCAGGCAGTATCAATATCAGCTGCTGACAATACCAGAAAAAATATTGCAAATATCGATACACCGGTCAGCCCTTGGTAACATTTGTATTGTACATTGACAGATTTTCTATCCCCTCAGGACTTGAAGCCTAGCAACATTGTGGTAAAGTCAGATTGCACTCTGAAGATCTTGGATTTTGGCCTGGCAAGGACGGCTTGTACTAACTTCATGATGACCCCCTACGTGGTGACCAGATACTACCGCGCCCCAGAGGTTATTCTGGGTATGAAGTATAAGGAGAATGGTAAGTCTAACCACACAATATTCACACAAGAAATGTACTTCTTGAATCACTGGCACAAACCGACACATAGACGAGGCTAGAGTGGTGTTTGAAAGGTTGTGAATTGTATTAAATTTTGCATGAATATGATCTAAGACAGTTTCAACAAAAGGTTTGGAAATGCCACACAACTTCCTCTGAACGGTTTTGCCATCGTCAGCCCAGTCAAACTCTCTAAGTCCAGTCCAATGTGTGTGGTTTTAGATAGTTTTTATATTTTAGATCAGTTTGTTGGACATTAAATCCTTCTGAACAATCAGGACCTCCAACAGAGACATTTTGCTGCAGTCAGTGCAGCACAAGGTGGTTCTCAGATTTTTGCAACTCACAGATATATAAATGGTATCAAATTACATTACAGTCATTACAGTACATCTATCTATCTATCTATCTATCTATCTATCTATCTATCTATCTATCTATCTATCTATCTATCTATCTATC
>JAVQJG010191130.1:0-30153 GCA_036024015.1 Craterocephalus amniculus | reverse complement strand
GGAATTTAAATATTCTCTCTTTGCTGCCAACTTCCTTTCAGATCGAACTCGCACCCCATGCTCCACCGCAGCCTTTACGCCACCACCAGGTCCAGACCCCCAGGGGGCACATTCTGTTTGTAACATAATCAATAAATGTATCTCACCTCGTCATTGGTCTCTCCTGATTGAAATATTACTGTGGATAACTCAAGGAACAATTCGGATCAGCCTGCCACCTGAACATTGTTAAAAGGCTGTAAAAAAGTTGCATTCTATTATGTTTACAAAATCATTTTATAAACAGATCTTTCTTGGGAAAGAACTATTTAGTTCTTGTATCACTAAAGGCTGTGTTTGGATGCGAATGTGCAGATATTAGGAGATCCACTTTTTTTCTTTGTTTTTCACCTTAGCAGTGAAAGACCATAAATTGACACTAGATGTGTGATTGCATGCAGTCCAGTGCGGTACATACATAGCATTGCAATTTATTTTCAGGTACTCTAGATTAGGAATTTAAAAAGGTATCACTTTGTCCATTATTTTTTTCCAAACTCCAGTTTAATAAAAGAACATGTAGAGTGACAAATGACACATTGATTCTAAACCAGATGAGTTGAAATAATCAATAAATAATGAAAGTAACTCACTAGACACCTGCATTACAACGACTGTCTGCATTTTCCCAATTTAAACTCAAAAACAGAAAGCGATTGAATTCTTTACAAGGTGAACTGATGTGCGTTGTCCCAACAGTAATGTCCAAGCTCTTTTCCTTTTGCTCCAAATGTGGCAGCCCTTAATTTTAAGCAGGGATATCTGTGAAACCATATGCCCATGGCAGGAACCCTGAAGAGTCTGGCAGAGGGCCCACTCACAACCAGCAAATAAATAATGGGCCATTATGTTCAATCATATGCTGAGCTATAAAGGCCTCCAGCTCAGAGCTGCAGTATGCAGCATGCAGTGTAGAAATACAGCATTGAATGCAACCTCAGTAAAGCCAAAGATTTAAATTATACATATTTTGCTCACTAAAACAGAGCTCCATTGTTCTTTGAATTCTGTTTAAATGTTACAATAAAACTGTCCCCATTTCCCATATTGCATACATTTATGCAGACAGAAGCGGCCTTGATTTCACTGGTTGCATTTAAGATTCATTTCAATCCTAACCATTATATTTCTCTGGCCTCGACCAAAAGATTTTACTGCCTAATGCTAAAACTAAAACAGAGAAAGTTTTACAGTATTGTAAAATGTTGTCTATGGGGGCCATATCACCCTGTTAATGCTTTCCATTATGGGGAAAGTCAATTTGTAGAAACAATGTATTTTATCTCAATCCATGATTGTTTTCTTATTCTACATGAAAAATGTTTTGGAAAATGTTTTAGCAATATGTTAACCTGCTTTTGATCGAACATTGCTCTTCCCATGCTTAGACTGCAGTTGTATTTTAGCTGCTCCATCCAAGCACCCTTCCTTGATCTAACTTATGCAGACCAAAAACTCTTTTCCATCTCTTTTATAAACTTGTAACATATGCAAGTATTAAAAAAATGATGGCTTACTGTAATCACTAATGAAAACACATCATACATCTGCAAATGATTAGCTATAACCTTGTTCTAGACACAAAACACCATTTGTAATAAAAGCTTAAGATTACTGCCTTAGATTTCACTACTAAGAAAAGTTAATATATTTCTTTCTGTCTGTCTTTTACTGAAGTTAAATTAATTTATTTGAAGTTTACTTCTGCTTCTTTTGTTTTAGTGAAGGCGAGTGCATGAGTGTCAAGAAATTATTCAGCTTTTTGTGAGATAAAGGGTAATTGATGCTAAAGCTTACCTCTCATGTTGAAAAAGAGAATCAATACAGAAGACAGCACAACTCAAGGAGCATGCCATTATCGTCTGTCTAACACAGTCGGGTATTGATGTGACTCTTTGAGCTGCAAATTAGTTTAAGTGACAGTATAATGGACCCCCATGAAAGGAAAAGCACAAATTTAAGTGAAAACAAAGGATTGTTTCATGCCTTTATGTCCATTAGCTCTCTGTTCTCTAGCAAGATCAATAAGAGCTCTATCTCACAGAATTATAATCTATCTAGAATTATTTGTTATGCAAATAAACTGAGGAGTTTAGGTAGTTTGTAGAGTTATGATACACAGTTATTCTTTGTCTCTCAGCTTGCATCAGTGTAAGGTTTTCATAGATTCACTAATTCATATGAGATTGCAGGTAAATGTCCAAAATGGAAGTTTGGATACTAACCAATTCACATGGATAGCAAAATACCATCAGCACTAGTCATCCTATGTCAATCCATTCATCTATATACATGTAGATATATAGATATAGATATTAGATATGAAAATAAATGTCTCCTGAAGCATTTCCTAAAATATGGAGGTTAAAACACCAGCTATGAATTTCAATTCGGCAAGGCAATGGGGAAATAAAATATCGACAGAGTGTAACACCTCCTCTTAATTTCACAGTTAACTGTTACTGTTGCAGTGTGTGATGCAGTGAAAAGCAGTGTAGCCAGACATGCTAAGGAAACTGTCTCAACAGGTTTCTCTTTACTCATTCATTTTTTCCATTTTACTTTCTCTATTTAATTTTTTTACAGTAACTATCAGCTTAAGAGCTGTAAAAACAAATGCACTGCTCCTAGGAAAATGCTTGTTAATCTGAATTATTGCAGAACTGGGGCCTTCTTTTCACTTGTATAATTATCTTAAAAACAACAAACACCTAAAGCATTTATTTTAAATAAAATCTTGTGGCCATTTTTTTTTGCTCTGTCAGTGAGAAAGTGCACTTTGCCAAAAAGAACAGCTGTTTTATGCATGAAATGCCATTCTCTGGCTGCCAGCAACTGCTTTTTCTCTGAAGCATAGATGTTTATTTAATCTAGTCCGACACACAAACAGTAGACATCAAACTTATCCATCCATCTTCGACTGCTTATCCTCTTAACAGCTCGCCAGTGCCTACAAATTCTTTTATAAAAAAAGAATTTATATAAAATTCTTTTATAGTGGCGTACAACCCTACCCAGACTTACTGCCAGCGGTGTGGACCAGGCTCTAGAAGCGGTCATACAGGGGGCAGTCATACAGGGGCCAGTCATACAGGGGCCAGTCGAGCAAACAAGACATTTGGGTACCCCACACTACCAGAGCAACCCCACAGGAGGTCCTGGGGGACACAGCCAAATGCCTTCTCCAAGTCCACAAAACACATGTAGACTGGTTCGGTGAACTAAATCTAATTAAGCGAATTCCACTAATCATTAAATATAGGCTACATTATTAAATCAAATCAAATCATACTTTATGTATATACTGTACCATCTTTCATAAAGGTTTGCAAGTCAAGGTGCTGTAAAAACAAACAAACAAAAAAAGAAACAATATCTGAAATGTTGCTGGAAACTTAGATGGGTCAATTATTACACCAAGGTTTTTAACAACATTTGAGGTATTTGGAGTCAGCGATTGTATTTGTATAGACTGTTTCTCCCTCTGAGATTCATAAACAGTTACTAAGACTTTAGCTTTGTCCTGGCTAAAGACACACTATGTAACTTTCCAACCTTAAAACAGCGTACCAGACAGAACACGCAGTGGCTCATTCATAGACATAAAAGAAGACATTATAGAAGGAAGAGATGAAAAGAAAGAGAGAGAAGGACAGAGTTAGATATAGGATAAAAGTCAGGATAAGTGTCTGGACACAACTTCCAGTACAGGTAGGATCCAAGATGGATGCAGATGTCCTTTTTTCCATTTAAATAACTTTTTTATTGTTGTATTTTAATTTATCTATTAAAATGAATTATGTTTTGTAATTATGTTTTAATTCAATAAATTCAGTCCTCCATATTCATTTGAAAAGCCATCACATGCACCAAGTTTTAAATCCATGAATGAATAACTGCAATCATTAAATGACCTTTGTGATGAATGTGCCGAAACCCACTTTAACTACTGCTTTTGCTTATAGGCTCCTTTGTGAGCAGTCCCCCTGCATCTGCTCTTGGCTGTCTTTTGTATACAGAAACCTTTCTTGCAGTTCTGTGTAGTATACTTTCACATGCCCTGCAGTCATAGTTTGCACATTGCTATACATGACATTCATTGACTAAAGGTCAACTAACTGGAATATGAAGTGATACATTAACTTTATTACTTGTGTGTAGTTATTGCTTTCAATTACTTATGTAGAGTAGATTAAATCCCGATTTGCTGTTTACCGTTGAAGAACTATGTTTGCTAAAGCCCGACATGATTCACATTTTGACTTAAAACCAGATGTGCACACACCCAGAGTCCACAACACGTTGAGCAGGTTGGATCTGTATTGATCAGACGGCGTTGTAACCCAACCATCTGTTTGAAAAATGCTGTTTTATTTTTTCAGACTTGATGATGTAAAAAATTAATTATTCCTGTATGTTTGACAAGGGAGGTGATTGTGTGAAAAATCCCAGCCCGTGTGTGAAGGATGTAATTTCACACTAATATAGCTTATTCATCACATCTCAGAATACATCAGGCACGTATTGTTTGAAATTACTTCCTCAATATCCATCAACATTAATAGCATAGTGTCTTAGTTAGGGATGTAGGGATGATGCTGCGTGAATCAGTAAAAAAAAAAATCTGTGTCAATCGATGTAGAAAATATATGAATCGATTTTTAACTGCCTGTAAATAAACCTTCTCAAAAGACATAATCTGATGCGCAGCTCAATGTCATTGCGTGTTGCATGTGTGGACGGCTGCAGCGCCAATAAACAAACAAATCCAGCATGGCTACAGCGAGCAACTTCGAAATAGGACACGTCTAGTGATGCAACATTCAGGAATGAAAAGACAGATGTTCTTTTTTCTTTCCCCTTCAGTCATGTACCCTTGGTTCTACCGGCGCTGGAGAGAGGAGGAGCTGGAGGAGACGGAGAAGAGTGAGTTCTTGTTTTGTGTCTGTATTTTTTCTCTATCTATACATTTAGGATTCTTATTGAGGAAAATTGTTTTTTTGCAAGAAAGATTGTTTTCTTTTCCATTTTTACACTTCTCCATATAATAATATCTGAAGCTATTTTATTTTGGACAATTCCAACATATGACTGATGTATATCAATTGTTAGGACTTGACTTCAGCTCATACGTTAAACTCCCAATTCAGGATAATTTCCATAACATGTATGTAGAATTCATATTTTATCTGGTTAAGTTATGTTAGTGAGAAGTTGATTTTTTTTAATGATTCCATGAAATAGAATTCAAATTCGTGAAGTAAATCAAATCGAATCCCTACTGTAGATTTATTTCCTGCAAGTATTGAATGCATAATCTAAAACCAGATTGACCAATTGAGATGAGCCAGTTCCATGGAAAACACAGCACATGATTCTTAGCCTCCTGGCAAAATCTAAATATCTCACATTTTCCAAGCATTTCACTGAAGAACAAAACTTTCTAAACTATATGACTGCTGTGTAAACAGAAATATTTCAAACTGAGGACTGGCCCTGAAACAAACTTAGTGGGAGACACAGGAGGAAAAGCCTGAGGCTTGGTGCAAAAGATCTGTTTCCAAGCCCACACCTCTCCCCCGTTCAACTATGTGACTGCCATATTGATAACCTGTCAACAGATGTATATGGAAACAGCATCTTTAAAACATGAGCTGACAAAGCACAGTGCAGGTTGCCATGTGTGTGATCCATCCTTAACACCAAGTGTGAAAGATTTCTTGGTCGAGTGAATCATTTGTTCATTTTTTGTAGTAATGCACACATGGAGCACAGTCACAGATATGAGCTTATCAAGTCAACATCTGCATGTAAAGTTAGATCTATGACATCTAACCTTTAGTTTGTCACAAGAAGATGCATGAGTGAAAAGGCCTGAAACTGTTCATGAATAAGAAAAAGGAATGACACTAGTATGGAAAGGGAACACCAATTCATGATTTTTAAATAAGGCCTCAACTAGCAGCTCTTGCGTTAAAAAGAATGAAGTAAGCCCCAGACACGTCGACACTCAACACTGACACAAATAAGCATTTTTAGTGGCAAGGTCTGCTGCTGACTGGGTATTTGATTCAGACACAAATGACTTTGCCATCTCTCCCAGGGCTTGTTTGTGGGATATGTAGCACTTATACCAAACAATATCCGCTGGGTCAGGCTTTGCGTTGACTTTAAAAATAACAGGGTCAAATAGCGTATTACTGCACTGGCTTTTAGGTTCTGTGAACAGGTGAAAATCCAGAGAGAATATAAAGGTCACTAAGCAATAACAAGTGACAGGCAACAGCTAAAGCCTGCTTCCAGTTTTGTTTGCAAAGTTTTCAACTATGCTGGCTTAATTTGCTGCATCTCCTCTGTTCAACCAAATCTGCAAAAGCGGCTTAACTTCACATTTTCAAAAAGCTGCTTAGGGTTGCCTTTGTAAAAAAGAGGTGTGATCAAGACAGAAGCTTCCTCACAGCGTGAGATATACTGACTTCATATAATGAAATCTAGAGAGTTGGAGCACAAAGAAGATTTAAGAAAAAATGATATAATTTTTTTTCATTTTAACAGATAATATTCTATCAGTTAAATAGTATATGAAGATGTGTGACAAGGGAATGTCATAAAATTTATGTTGGGATCCTTCAGTCTTGGCATTTATATGAGCATTACTTTAATAGGCAACAATGACCTAAATGTTGTAAAGAAACCAATGTTAGACGATAATGGCAAAAGCTCTAATGAAGTTTGGAGTATTCAGGGTAGACAGTCTTCAAAACCAGACTTGAGGGTTCATTTATCTCTTTGATATTCAGAACAAAGTCTTCTAACTGGTTGGGTGCCCAGGGGTGGATATTTCTTTACGTTTTCCTTTTATCTGTCATATTTCAGTGGACCTGAGAAGTTATTTTCTGTATCAGGTGCTGGAGTCACCCTCATTGAAGTCTTGGTCCGGATTTCACTGGGAGAAGCGGTTCACGGGCTGGGTTTGGTAATCATCTTAACAGGTTTGAGCAGGTGCAGGTGGTACAGAGTTCACATCTTAATTCTGATGTCCATTTCAGACAATAGCAAAAGTGGTGATGGTTGAGGAGCTCATGAGCATGCATATTCACAGATGGGAAAAAAGGCAGCGGCGATCTGTACGGCCAAATACATTGCAGCCTCTTTCTCTTCCTGTTGAACCAGAGCATGACTATCCCCACTGTGTCCAGCTGTATTGTCCTGTTTGCATTTGGATACAAAACTGCATACTCTTTGAAAAAAGACTGAAACTCACACAAAATGAGCACAGAGTATGGTCTCTAGGCTGCGCATCCCAGATTTCTGAATAAATGCTGTGGCATCACATTGATGGATTCATCTCAACATCTTACACACACTTTGTTCATCAGCTAACCAATATACACAAACACACAACTTCAGCAAACTCTGGAAAACGACTTTTGAGTGATTTTTCCTCAATAAGATAAAAATCGACAATTTCATCATGTTGACCAAAACATTGAAAACTGAGACTAAAGACTTCCTTCTATTGTCAGCAGAGAACTATAGACTGCGTAAAATTGATGGATGCAGAGTCCATGTCATCTAACGCTTTTGGGTTTTGAACCCTCAAGCTCAGGGATTTGTTCACTAAAATCTTGAATAGTGGCTTGACAATCAGAACAAAGCCCTTTACTAATGCACACTAGCCAAGATTAATCAATTAGTCATGATTACATCGACAATCAAAATATTCAGAGACTAATCTAATAATCAAGATCATAGTTTATTTTTTCCAAGGTTTTTTTTTTTGTAAAACTGCAGCTGTGCCTTCTGCTGCCTTGTCTGCCTTTCTTTCCTTCATGCACATGCACAGTAGTGTCCATCAGGGTCAGTCATATAGAGCGACTGCAGCTCAGTGGATAGAGCTGTTGCTTACTAAGCAGGAGGTTGGCGGGTCGGTTCCGCTACATGTCGAAGTGTCCTTGGGCAAGACACTGAATCCTACCTTACCTCCTGATGCCTATCGGGGATGTGAATGTTAGTTAATAGCACCAAGTGTGTTCCAATAAAAGGTGCTGTATGAATGGGTGAATGAGACATGTAGACATGTAGAATCAAAGCGCTTTAAGTGGTCACGTGGCTAGAAAAGCGCTACACAAGTACAGTCCACTTACCATTCATATCACCGGGAAAATTATGCCCAAACAACAGTATCATAGCAAGCCAGCAATGGAGCTGAAGAATTTGGGAGCAATTCATGAAAATGAAAGAGAAGCATGTGCAATGCTAAATTTTCAAGGTAGACCTACCTTCCATGGCAGTATGACTGTGATGCACGAGCATCTCAAAAGGAAGCATGTTGATGCTTATTTAGTGTCTGACAATGAGGGACAGAGATCTCCCTAAGCTAATTGGCTAGTTACCTACTAACATTACAGTAATGAAAACAAAGAGCTGCTTTCCTGTGTTGATAGCTGTAACAATTTTAATAGTAATGGACATTTTATTACCCTATACAACTATTTTTTATTGTTTTCTCATGTCCACTGTCTTGTTTTCTTTATTTTAGTACACGTTGCAAAGTTCATTAAAAGTTACTGAATGAGCTGTCATCTTCATTGGCTTTATTTTAAGATAGCACATAACATTTAGCTACACTTCAAACTGGAAGCTAATGATGGTTATAAAAGAGCTGTTGCATGCTGGTGCTACGAATTTACATATGATCCGATTAGTCAACTAATCGGCAAAATAATTGGTGACTAGTTGATTATCAAAATAATTATCAAAATAATTGTTTGTGGCAGCCACAGTGCATACACTAGTTTATTCTCTGATCTACAGACAAAATCTTAATTCACAACATGGAAATCAGCTCTATTAAATAAGATTTAAAATGATGATTAATAGCTGTAATCTCAAAAAAGAAATGTTTACTGATGCAACAAATGAACTGAGAAGTAATTTTTCTCTGGGTTGAAATCAGAACTGTTAATAATTGTGAATAACTCACAATCTGAGTTGATTGACTTTGAATGCTCTAACTCTGAGTCTTCAGTTTCAGAGGAAAGGTGGTAATGGTGGAGGTGCTTTCAGACTTGCATTGGTAAGTCTGGTAAGGTCATAGGTAAAGCATAAGGTCAAGTCCATCTGCTCCTAAACAAAAGTTGTCTTTTCAAACATATCGCTTCGTCATGGACTTTTTAACACCCTGGCTATGTTCAGATATGTCGAAATGTTCCAGATGGGTATGATGTCTGTGTTGTAACTTGTCCAGAGCATATCTTGTGCATTCTTTCCCTCTTATGACATGGGGGCTAGCCGGTAAATGTCTACTACAGTTCCCAGATAAAAAAGCAGAATGTTTGTCTAAATACAAACAGCATAAAAGACAAGGTAGTTTGAGCAACTCTTGAGTTGATGCCATGTCCTCAGTCAATCCTCTGGATGTCCTGAGGCTGAAAGTATACTTGGAAGAAGCTGTACCTCAGCTTTATCAGGACCACAGGTGGAAATGAGCACTTTTCTAAAACTGGTGTAAATACAGCAATATTGTGTGTTCATTAATATGCATTGTCCCATTCAAATAAACTAAACACGTCCAAATTAAAATTAGGACCAAAGTTATTTTAATAAAAAGTAAGTCATTTATGCAAATATGTGCATGTGACCAGTGTTGTTTCAGTTTCAGCTACCCAACGACTCTGCATAATAATCTGAAATTATATGGTCATAATCCACTTACAGGAAATAAAGACCCCATAAAATTTATTGAGAGTTGTCTTTATTTGACACTGATTAATCAGAAGTGATTATTGCATATCGAGTGTCTTGACAGCTCTTCCACCAGCATCCACGCAAGAGTGACATTTCAGCTGCCAATGTGCTGCGCATCACCATTGTTGGACTGCCACAAAAACCAAAGTGCAATGCAAAGAAATTGCTCCAACATGAAGGGACGTCCATGTTGTGTGCAAAGTGAAACAAAAGCCCTCAAACTGAAAATCATCGGTGAAAGACATATAAACGAACTGAGACCGATCGCCCTGTCCAGATGGAGATTACTGTGAATTATTTGCGCTGATTTTTGTCTAAACCTGCCACCGAGCAGATTAGTCCCATGAAGTATGTTATCATGGTAACTGACTCAGAGTTCAGCTGAACTCGCTCTATCAAACGGAAAACTCCGTATCCACCAACTCTGAGACTAAACAGGGATTGTTTCACACCAACAGACTCCAATCAGCTCATAAAGTAGTTCATTAAGCACCTACTTACCAAGAAAAGGCTACCATGACCACAACAAGCCCCTCACCCAGACTCTACCTGCAGTTAATACCTAACCTCTCTAGCTATAACACCTACCTTTGCCTCCCCAACAAGCACAAATACAAACAAACACGTAGACTCAAATGGCTTTTGGTTTAAGCAAAACAGAGCTGCCCTCCAACACATTTACATGCCTCATAATGGGAGAGACTCGGTACGGGGCCTGTCATTACACGCACCATTAAAACACAGCAGTAGACTAATCTAGCGCTTCCATAAGCAACAGCAGCAGCAGGAGGGGAGGCGGCAGACAACATGGAAGTGTAGGCTGACAGCGGATGCAGCAGGAGAGGAAGCAAAAGGATGCTGGGGGTAAACAATTATCTGAAAACGGGCAGGTGAAATGAACTGTACGTTTGATGTTTGTGGAAGTGTACAAGAAGGAACAAGAGGTCATGGTAAGTACACCGACAGGAGCCGGTGGTTAGTATTCGATAAGGAACCAGGGTGACTCTTGCTTTTGAATTTCAAATAGGAGGAGAAGGACACCGAGTTCATGCTTGATGAGAGGCATCAAGGGGTAATTTTAGATGACAAATGTGTAAAGAAGTGCAGAGGTGATAGGGGATGTTTAAGGGAAAGAGCAGGGCCAGCGGGTGAGAGGCCAACAAGCAAAAGATCATGTTTGAGGAAGCTGTGAGTGGCAGAGAAAAAAAATACAGTGAAGCAAGACAAAAGGGAGGTCACTCTAAAAGGAAAGGAGCAGATGAGGGATGGATAAGCAAACAATAATAGCGGGGGAGCGCTGGCAGTAGGAGATACTTGAAAAGATGAAAAACAAAAGGCGCAACAGGGAATGCTTGAGGATAAGGAGCAACAGTAACAAGCTTGGTGAGGAGCAGCAGCGAGGGATACGGGAGCAGCAGGGGGGGCTCCAGCATGTGAGAAGAGAAGGGGATCGGACTTGGAGGAGAGAGACAAAAGAGGCAGGGGTGATGTTTGGGAAGGAGTAGGGGGGAAATTACACCTCTGTGGAAACAGCAGGCGGGGCAAGAGGTGATGTTAAGGAAGCAGGGCAATGGTAGAGGTATTAGCATGGGGCCACTGAGCCCTGTGAGCTATAATTATGATTCCTTTTCTGCTCAGGCAGCCTGTATGATAGCAAAGCTGCAAAGGTCCACCCAGGAGAGAAAAGCAGGAAAAATAAACACCACATGTTATCAGAAACTAAATGCATACCACAATAACATAAAAGATTGTCTAAGCAAATCGACCTGATTGATGGCTTCAAATGAGACTGAGCATAAAGGGAATTCAGTCTTTTGTTTGTTTTTTTATTTCTTTTTTTTCACCCCATCCCCCACATGTGCACATGATTTAACTGACATTATCTTCAATAAAGGTATCAACTGGTCCAAAATTGCACTACTGGAAGGAAGGAAATATTCCTTTGTAAACCTCAAACTTGCACCCTGAGCAACCTGCAAACTTACTATGCCAAAGAAAGTTAAATCAAGTTTGTAAAAAATAACTCAAGTAAACAAGCTTAGTTGACAGCCTCTCGGGATCCCTGCTTTAATCTCGGTTTGTAGTGCGTAAATTAGATTAAGATTTCACTCCGCATCAGCTTTACAATTAAAACCTTCCACCTACCTTCCACTGCGCACACCGAAGTGATCACACAGAGAAGCAATGCAGCCCGAGTCGCCGGCTTGACCATAACAAATCCCCGCCTATCCTCTCCCATGATTCAGCCGGCAGAAAAGAAGAGTAAAAGAAAATCCCTCAGAAACACGCTGTATTCCTCCGGTGAGCTGTCACATCTCAGTGCTCGGTCTGTGTGCGCAGAACCGGCAGACTCAGCTGGGACTGAGCAGAGACAAACTGCTGCTGAGCCTCCCCTCTCTCTCCGCTCAGCTTCTTTTTTTTTTTTCTCAACACCTTGCTGTCCAATCAGGAGAGAGGATGCCAGCCCGAAAACCAATCACCCATTCTTTTCCACCTGACCCAAGCCGCATGCCCAATGGTCAGGGCCCCCATCGGTTACTGGGAGGGTCGGCTGTGACTGAACAGCGACACCCAGAGGTCACAGATTGAAGCGAAGCGACCAAACTTCAAAGCGTAGCAGGTCGAGGTGTGTCCAGCAGCATTATGGGATGTGGTGGGATTTTTTAAAAATGTTTGTATGACAGTCCTTCTTGAATATTGATCAAGACAGTGTGATTCAGTATACAGCAAGATGATTAGTCACTTCATTACTGTAAAGTACATCTTGATATTTATGTCATGCTTTTCAACTAGCATTTTTTCAATGGACATTGGTATAAAAGAAATTAAATGAAATGAGACTCCAGTTCATTCAGTGTTTTTAAAATCTAAAACAAAAAAATTCCTCTTGCAGGTGCCACTTATTTATTTTTAAATCATGAGTCTGTGTCTATGTCGCTGAAATGAATGATCCTCTTCTCTATTATTTGTACGTTTTTTGACCAATGTGGAAGCTTCTCAGATGTTACAATATTAAATTTGGTGCTGCAATTTTTTTTGTTGATTTTTCATGCAACTCGTCTACTTGAATCTGTTTCCTGCTGTGAGTCCAGGTTATAGTTCCAAATAAAATACTTTCTCAAAAAACAAATAACATTTTCATCTGCTTGTCAGGTAAATTGAAATGTGCAAGTGTGAGCTTGGTTGCTTCAGTTGCAAGCCCAAGACTTCAAATAATAAAAACAAAATAAAATCAAGAGTTAAGAGTCAAGCCAGGAGAGACCTCCAGGTTAATTTGCTACATGAAAACAGCTTTTGCAGCGTTAAGAGGAAAAGACAAGTCTATACCAGAGTATGTAGCCTTGTGTTGCAGGGGATGAAGGGGATTAAGTGAATAACACCTACACAGGTGTTTTCACTCATGTGTACTTGCTTCAACTCGGGACTGTGTTTGGTGACACTTCCCTAAATATCCTCCAAGCACCTTTTAGGTTAGAACAACTTTTATTATTCTCACTGGTACAGGCTGAACATGAACACAGGTCTAATCTGCCAGTGTGAAAACTTCTGTGTCGTGAGCTCTGCCAAGGACTTTATTTCTCACCAGATAAAAGCAAACCCATTTCTGTGGAACCTGAGACCTTTATATGAACTTGAAAATCATGTTTTTAAGGATTTATTACTCTGTGGGATGGACATAGAGCTTAAAAAGGTCTTAATCAACGCACAGATTAAATGTGCATTTGTCTGTAAGCTCTCTCTGCAATTTATAAAGGCACTGTGAGGTAGTAGTGTCTTGGGAATCAGTCACTTAATATTGAAAGATTATAACAGACAAAGTCCCGTTTCTCTTATTGTAAATGTGTGTACACTTTGTGTATTGTGCCTCTTAAAGTGTAAGCGAGAACTGTTTGATTTAATTGAAAAGTAAAGCTTTTTAGTTCTGGTGGCTGAGAATCAATTTATTCCTTTGGTTTCTTTCATGTTTCTTGCCTCCTTTATCTTATGCCATTTACTATCAGCATGACACTGACGTATTTTTTAACCTTATTCCATTTATTTCTTGACATGAAATCTCAGCAGTCAACATTGTTTTATGTCACTGTGACATCAGGTCTCTTTCGTAGCTTCTACTGTACATCCTGATGGTACTGTGACTACAGCCACAGAAAGTTGATTCTTATTTTAAAGGCTGGATGCTGGAGGCAGTTAAAACGTCCTCCCAGCCTCAGGTGGAGACCAAAAAATCGATTGCAGACCTACTGACTGCCACATGAGCAGAGCAAGAACGTCTCCAAAGTTAAGGTTACTCTTTTGACTTGTACAGGAAGGTTTCTGGGGCCCTTTGTTAAAAGGTTGCTCTGCCCTGAGCGGCTCGAAGTAATTTAACTTTGATCATGGGCAAACAGGTCAGACGCTGAGCATTGATTAATCATTTTCATGTCTAGACACAGGGGTGCAACAATCCACTGTACTGTACAGTGGCATGTGGCAGCCACAAATTGTCCTTCAACATAGAAAAACAAATACTAAATTCTGATTTTACTTCCAAATCGAGCAGAATCACATGATTTTCAGGAAAGAAAATACATTCTGCATAGTTATTTAGACATGTTTGCATCAAGCCTGCTCAAAATTATGACAATGGGGCTCAGAAATTAAATGTGAGCTTTAAACTAAACTATTCAACTTTTTAGATAGGCTTTGGTGTTTTTCTGTGTGTTTCTTTGTTTGTGTTTTTTCTGCATTTTTCCATGTGCTCCTTTTCATTCTCTTGTATCAAATTTAAAAACATTAGCATCAGGACAATAAATCATTCATTAAATTCAAACCCCATGACTGGTGCAGGATTGTCATCAGCCCCATTTTCCTTCAGCACAGCCAGATGAGATGTGAGATGAGCTATATGTTTATTCGTAGCTGTGTTTCAGCTAGAAGCCAAAACTTTTAAAATAACAAAAAATCCTCCTACATTTGATGTTCATTACTAGAGTGAATGAAGCATCTGGTTCGCCATGTCGTGGAAGGGAAAGGACACAAAGATGACTGAATCTAGTAAGTACAGAGCATCATGCACATAGGCAGCAGTGTAGATAAAAAATATTCTATTTTTTATTATGTGGCCTATTTTCTGACAGTGGAATGAAGAGCTGCCTGTGATCAGAGGCGATCGCGCCGATCAACAGCCGTCACTTTAAATAAAACATAACCATTTAAACCTGCCATTTAATCATTTATTTCCTTTTTTCACAGGGAGGTGATTCCACCTGTCATGATCTGTGGGTTTTCGTTTTTTTTGTTGGATTTTCCTCTGCCTAGTCGCTGGCCTGGTTTTCTGCTTCAAGATTATCCCTGTTTCATTTTTCTTTACTATTATGTTCCTTAGTTCCTCTTCTTGGTTTTGTCTGTGTCTCATTTCCTATATTTATTTTGTTGTTCTTTCCCCATGTGCACTCTACAAATTATTACACCTGGTATAATTTGCTTTTTAAAGTTGTCCTCAGCAAGGTGTCAGTTACTCTTTGCCAGATTGTTTTCCTGTGTTGTCCTTGTACAAAGTCCATGTGGCTGTGTCAGTTTCCCAAGTCCTGTTTGGCTTTTATTATTACTTTTTTATTAAACCTTGCATTTGGGTCCACATCCTCCACAAACCATGACACCACCTTAATACAAAGACTGGAAACAGGAGAAAAGATCACAGCTCTGTTAAATAGTAAAACATACAGTGGTGGAAAAAAGTTTTCGGACACATGTAGAAATGTACACAATCACAAATATTTTCAAACTAAAGAAATGTATGTTTCTATTCAGGTTTTATTTGAAATATTTGTAATATATTTGTATTTTTGCCGTAAATGTACTAAAGGAACTGCATCTGAAGATCTAAGAGTGATTCTCAATGCACTATTTTGAACATGTAAATGAACATGTATTTATTGTTTTATTGTTGTTTTATCCGTTCGTATGTATTCGATTTTATATTTTTTTTATTTTCCCAAATGCATGCATGGGGTATCCGAAAACTTTTTTCTGCCACTGTATACCTGTTTACTCTTACTGTCAAAAAAACAAAAACAAAAGATAACCCAACAAGACAAAGGGATTAGAAAATTATTGGGTTTCTATTAGTTGTTTTTAATTTTAGTTCTGTTTTTTATTTTTGGACTTTACTGGAATATCTTTCTTGATTTACACATTTTTGTTCTCTGTGTTTCTCACACATTTTTCCCATCCAGTTCATTTTCTAAATTAAGCTAGTCTAGCTCCTGTATCCTTCTCTCCAAAATACGCTGTCCTCCTATTGGCCCACTTTAGGAATCCAAGCAACAGCTGGTTGTGATGTGCCAGTTTAGCAGATTACTATAACACAAAATGCTGGAAACTGAGAGTTCATTGCCTGTAACTGAGACAGTGTATACTTGGATGCACCACAACCAGGAGGCTGGGACACTGTGGAGACACTTCTGCGATCGAGTAAGGGTTAGATGATGCCAAGCATCAAGGAGATACATAACTGATATAAACTGAGAACAAAAACTTCAAGTTAAACTGAGATATCCAACCTGCCATGGTTTAAAGTTTATACAGAGAAGAAGATATTGTTTTGATATTGTGCATGTGGCAATCAGTGCTTACAATAACATCAGGAAGATGGAGCATGAGAAGATTGAGAAGTGATAAGACACTAAATGTTCCTTAGCGACTTTAACAGCAATAATCAAATAAAACTATCAATGGCAAAAGTCCTCTGCTACAACAAAACAGAGTTTAATGGACAAAATGCGTGATTAAATACACTGACTGAAAACCAGCTTAATACACAGTCCCAGAGTGTTTAGATGTGTAGCATGTTACATGTGTATGAATCAGGAGTCCCATATGCAACAGTATACAGTAGCAGTGCAAAGTTAAAGAAAGGCATGCCCTGTTAAACAATACATCACCAGGCAAATGTAGACAGGAGTCTGCAGAAATCCTGTATGTAAAAAACACAAAAACATTTCAGGAACTGAAAACCTTTGTTTTCCCAGAGGTGCATTAAAAAAAATAAAAATGAAACTGACGAGGGAGGTGATGTTCAACATATTTTTAGGCCTTGTCTCCTGTGAAAAATATGTACAGTGTATTAAGCTTTGGTTACAGTTCATCAACCACTGTGTTAAATTTCCCAGTTAACACAGATGTCCATTTAAAAAGTCTTTTCCACGCTACAATCCTATGAAATCATCCTGGAGTTCTTATTTTATATTTTTTCTGTTTTTAACAACCAGATGGGAAAGCATACTGTGCAATTTTCTGTCTTCAGAAAGCAGGAACTCAAGAAAACTGGTTGTCTGTGCTTGTTGTAACAGCTCTGATTAGACTACTTGCGTCTTTACAAAGATGGTGAGTTGTTTAAAAAAAGTGGACAGTTTTTCTATTTTTTTTTCTGAAGTAAAAGTGAGGTACAATCTTGCATTTACAACATCTCATACATTTCAGGAGTGTAATGATTTATCTGCAACACAAACAATTCCTACTGAATGTATCTGATTATGCCAACATGTCCGGACGAATACAACACAGATTATGATGCTTTTCTCGTCTTTTTTTTAACCAACAGAGTACATTCATGGCTCAATATGGCGCCAGTCTTTAGGGTAATGTACACAAACATTTACAGTGTACACAATGTCCGTTAAGGTAGACAACCTTGACCAAAGTTACTGAACGAAAAAGAAGTCTTGTTGAACACATCACAGATAAGGGCACCTGCTGACTGGACACCGGAGCTAAGTAGACAATATCTTCATCATCAGAGTTGTTGGCATTTCCTTTTTTGACTTTCTAAGATTGTCCTCATCCAAACATCCTCTGAAACCAATAGACTAAACCGCAAACTAAGACACATTGAAATTCAGTAAAATAAAGAAAATGGTCAGTGTTTGCTCCTTTTTGTCAAAGAAAATGTCTACTGATTCCCCCCAAAATATCATTTTTATCTTTTATTTTTTTGGCAAAATTACGCTCCAGTCTTCCACCAACTAAAGCCCCTTTTCTCATTGTTCAGTCCAGGTCTGGCCCTCAGAGTCTGACAGGAGGCAGCGGCGGTCTATCATCGCTGAAGCAGCAGGATGGTCAACGGGAGCAGCAGTAGGAGGCTACAGATGTCAGTTTGAGACGTGGCTGCGCCTGTGACTCGGTTGTTGTCTGGCGGGTAGGCGTACAATCCCGGTCTGCTGCGAGGACATTGGCCACCTACACACATTCCGCTCCCTGAGCCGCTGATATCATCACCTGAACAGTTAGAGTGGAAATATAAAACATGAATTCATGTAAAAAACATAATGGGAGGAAGATCATTTTTCCTTGTTTTTGTCAGCATGCCACCAACAGCTACTCTTGTTAAGCTTCCATTTTCCCTGCTCTCAGGTAAAAGCGAAGATAAATTTACAGAATGTGACTGCAGCTATTTGTCTGAGTCTGTTAGCAGAAATGATTACACATAAACTATGAGGCCATATTTCATGGAGTGTTGCAGTTTTATCTGGCAAAGAGCTTACAGCTCTGTCTCTGGAGGACGATGTGTTTTCAGAGCACTCCTGTTCAGTCTGGTCATTCTGATGATGTGACTTTTATAAGCAAAATGATTGTTTTCAAGGAGCTCTAGGTAGGATATAGTGGCATCTAGAGGTATAGTCTGTGAATTGTGTCACCCTTTACTTTCACAAATGGAGGAAAACACTACAGCTGCAGCTGTTTGTTTTTTACCCTCTGACTGGAGTAGAATAGTAGTGCATCATGGGAAACAAGTAGAGAGAAACAGCTGAAGAATCTGAAAATACATCTTTACATGAACTATGTAAACCACAGTAAAATGTCCAAAAGCAGACTCACTTGCATCCTGGAAGTCCACATCATTGCCTTCCAGTGCATTTTTTAGCCTGTTGCTCATTATTTTGAGCTGCATGATCTGCTGCCGGATGGTCATGTCTGGCTTTGTGATGTCAAGCTCCACTTCTGGGTTGTTGATCTGATTGGCCAAACCATCCCCCATCACCCCTGGAAGGTACCTGATAGGATAAAAGCACAATCAGGATGGTGTTAACATCCCTACTCTAGTTGCAGTTCAGAGGACTGATCATGGAGGATTAGAGTTAGTTTTTCCTTCATACTGTACATGCCAAAAGATTCTGCCAACGTCACACACAATGTTACTAACAAGTCTGATTAAAGATGGGTCTGCTTTGGTAGACTAATGTAGCAGTCTACAGAGGTTTGTTCATTTCTTTGCAAGTTCACATCTGCATATTTTTGTCGACTCTTAAAATATAAGCCTTCTAAACCAGAACAACATCACTTGAGGCACTTTTGTTGGCAGTACTATGGCACATTGAATAAGTGGGTCATACAGTAGAAAGCCTTTTCTAGTTGCAGAGAGAGACCTGCAGTGTCTCATAAATGGACCCTTGAGTTCTGATCCAGGGGGTCTTCCCTGTTGCTGTGTTGGCCTCCAAAGACACAAACATCCGACGGGAGTAACTACTTTTTAAATAATGACCATGGGTCATTAATTGCTTATTACTAAAACATGAATTAAGTCTGAATCTCTGTACTTTGGCATAATCAAGGGCACTAATGTTACTACAAGATAACAATATGAGGCAATTCAGTCAGTAATGTCATCAGGCAACACTTTCTACATGCTTAGATCTTACCTTTACAGTTTGCGTGTATCTTATAAAGCCAAAATTTGTCAATCACATGTTGAAGTAATGTCATGCTACAGTTCCACTGAGAGTAGATTTTCTCTTGAGGCTGGGGTAAGCAATATTTTATTTTCTTTATTATGTCATCGGGCAAACATTCCATATAAAACATGCATCACATAATAACCTTCCAAACAATACAGTTTTGTAGGCAACTGTCAAGTATTGAAGTGCAGCCAATCACCGACAAGATCACCTGTGGTGGTCGGTTCTAAATTCATTCATTCATTCATTCATTTTCTGAACTGCTAAATCAAATAGTTTTAAAGCTATTTCAAATTGTATTCTTGGGGTGTTTCTAATCTTTCTGTACATCCAAAATAGCTTTCAAATTGCTTTTAAATGAAAAAGCCCCTCCCAACGGGAGTGTTGCTCTGCCTCTGAAAACACTGCATTTTGTTTGTCATGTAGGTTTTTCTACCTGAGACACTTTTGCATACAACCTACTTGGTGGTTAGTTCAACACCCAGAATAAACCTCAAACTTCCCCATTTCTAACCATTAGAGTAGATTAGGCCTTTCTAGCAAGGGGGCTTAAAAGAGACATGAGATTTGCAGCAAGACATACATGCATGACAAAAACATTTAAAAAACCAATTAAATAAACATTAAGTAATGCCTTAACATGTAAAAGGCCATCATATGAAGTCCTAAACACACAGGTAGTTAATTCTCACCAGCCTATTTTAAGTAATTGCTTATGCTAAAATGATCATATAGCATGCTACAACATAGGTATGGGTTGAAAAATACCAAAATTTTCCATTAAAATCTTTAATCTACCTAAATGTGAATTAAATCCACATCTTCAATTTAGATAAATCCTTTAAAGCTCTCACAAAGTCCTCTATATGTCTGAAAAGTTTCAGATAGCTCATCACACTGATAATTCCCTCTGCCTCACAGACACATAAATTTCATATATTCTTAATCTGTCACATACAGTTAGCCATTAATCTATATTTAATGGCTGCTCTCACATTATTCAGATACGTGAAGCGACATTTATATTTTATACCTTTTGGATGCCATATATTTCCGAGCGCTCGACTCAGGATAAATCTCATTGCTTGGCAGTAATCCAGCCATTTTTTTTTTAATCAGAAAGATGTTGTGCGACTGGATAAAGTACACATCAACATGACGTTGAATATAGAGCCGAGAGATGCATAACTGTGCTGCCTTGCTGGAGCTGCAAAATGAGGATTTCATCGGGTTTTAATGGCACATTAGAAACGTCACTTCCTCACCTTGGAATAATCTTTCCTTTCATTGTTGTTTTTGGTTTGTCAGAAATGAAGCAGTACAATACTTTGTTTTGTCAAAGCCCCACACAATAACATTTTCAACAAGAAAATCCGGCCCTTTGCAAAGCAACTTTCACACAAGGTCGTTGTTTTTCCTCCTTCTCACATTGATCTGTTCGCTCCAAAATGTTTTTCGTTGTGTTACTAAATATGACATAAAATGAGTTTTCTTTGGAATGAATCATGTTTCCGTGCTGCAGAAATAAGGCCTTCACTGAAGAGATTGCAGACCCTGAGAAAGTGTTATTAAACGCTGAAACAGTCATTTATCTGGCACTGATTAGAAGAGGTAGTTAGGGATCTTCTAACAACGACTGTTTGGTTGTCAGAACATCTTGTTTCAGGAAAGGAGCCCAAACAGCAGACTGAGAAGAAATCTTTATCATTTTTCTTTTTTCAATGGATGTTTAGTTTTGATAGGAGGGGGCTGATCTGATCTATAAGAATGACTCGTTTGATTTGATTTGTAGATTAAAAAAAGGAGTAAATAGATTTAAAAAAGCAGTCAAATCAAGAGAAAATGTAGTATATTTTGGAAGTCATGTTTCCTCTGTTTCTCTCTCACCTGGCTTTGGTAATGCCGTTCCAACATTTATCTTGATTGTCGCCTCCTGCTGCCAATTTGCTGCAAAGTGCCATAGGGAGCTGGACCCAGTACTGACGCATCTCCCTCAATTTACTAGAGAGATCCGACACCTAAAAACAGAATAAGGATCGATATCTAATGTTTTCCCATAAGCAAGTCATGCAGTGTTCATTTCTATCTTTTGCCTCCACAAACAAATATACACACAATTTTAGCTTGAACTCAAAACTGAATGGTGATCATTCACTATGAGCCACTTATCTGCAAATATCTATGTAATCTATTTTGTAACCATGGTAACAAGTGCACACTTCAGCATGGGTATGCGGTGCTGATTAAAAGGTCAAAAAGCTGTTAATACAGCTGTTCCATTATCGTACTCCCTGAACGTTCGTTGAGACTCATTAAAAAGTGCGTGGCGGTGATTTCACTGGAATAAGTGCTGAATCGTAAAGGCACAGGAGGCCTCTTTTCCATCGTCTTCGTACGTGAAACCGATTATTCATGGAAAAAGTCAAATGCAGCTAATAAAAAGGAGACTATGTTTGTGATCTGTAATGTTTTTTCAGGCTGTGCAACACCCGGGAACATACTGTATATCTGCACATTAGTGGCATTTAAGTGCTACGGGATTTACTCCTTCTCTATAGATGCCAAGGACCAGAACTGTGATGAATCACACTGAAACTTCGTGAATTCATCTTAATAAAGGAAAACAATGAGAGAAGAAAAAGAGCTTACATAAAAGCCCATACATATCTAGAGGAACAGACCTGCATTTCCAGTCTGAGTCCAGCTGTTGGGGAGGGTTTGTATTCTAGTGCTGTCAGGGAGCTGCTCTTCCTGTTCTGCTCATGGAGGGTAGGACTTCCTGTTCCTGGTTCACCTGGAGTTCCACATGTCTGGTACACCTACACACATCCAGATGCAAAAAGCCCCCCAAAATGAGACACAAACATGCAGCAGAAGCTTTTTGGGTTGTGAGAACTTAAACGTCCACTAGATGTCGCCATATACCAATGTTTCAAACGGTGAGGACTTTTCCTCTCCCGATTGTCCTGCATGAGATACGACTGAACGTGTGGATAGATTATCATGAGAATACAGTACCTGTCAAAAGTTTGGAAGCAGTTTTCAATTGGATCTAATGGGAAACTGTGTCCAGACTCTTGACAGGTAGTATAAATGTTACATTAAATGGAAGTTAGGCATTTAGATGAAAATGACATACTGTATGGGAAACCAGATATAACATGAAGCTACTAGTTAACTTTTATTAGGTTTATAATTTAGTCTCAATGTGATTTTGAATATAAAGACAACATCTGTGAATAAATAAAACCAAAGGAATTGAAAAAGAGCTGATGTGTCAGTGAGAAAAACAAAGATATGTTACCTTTGCTGTAAATGAGTCCATGTTTTCCTGCAAATAGTGCACAGCCTCATAAATTCGTACAGGGATGGAGGTGAGAACCACATCAAGACTGGGCTCTGTGCTGAAACTGGACGCCACCTGGATCATTGTATCTGAGCGGAGAGGAGGACAGAGCTTCTGTTCTAACAGGAGTAAACTGTACTAAAATGGAAATCTCGAAACGTAAAACAAACTTGTTTGCTCAAACTGTAGTTGTTGCAGGCTTTGTTTTATTTAGTGAAAATCAATATAAGGAAAAAATAAAAATCAAATGAAATCAAATAAAAATCAAATCAATATAATCAATAATAATCTGTGTTTTTCCAGTTACTGTAAAAGTATTAAATATGCAGATTTCTTGAGGAAAAACAGTAAATTCTTGATTAATCTCACCTATTAGGTTTTGCCACTCTGGATCCAGGTCAGCTTGGTTGGCCAGGCAACCTTTCATCACATTGGAGCAATAGCTGGAGCAAGGTTTGACGGAGGCCAGGCCAAGACAGTGGGGGCAGTAAACCAGCTTCATCAGGGCCTTGGAGCATTCTGGGCCCAAAGACACCTGGTGCAGGTAGAATCACAAACCATTGGTTTGAGTATTGGAAGGAGGACATTTATGTATTTTTTACAAGTAATGCAGATGCGTTGCTGTTCAAGATGTTTCTCTTCAAAGTGACTGTTCAGTTCTGCATGTCTATGTTTTATCAACTTTAGTCAAAGATGATAAATATGACAACAGAGGGCAGCATTGCTACATTACTGCAGAGAGGAGTCAGGCTGAACAGCAAGGAGATGCCAGCCCACCATCTAAGTCTCTAGAAGATTTACAGACTGTCAACTCTAGTCAAAGGGGCTATTTTACAACTACTACTCAGAGGTCTGATAGAGGGACACTTTAAACGGAGGACATCTGCTTCCAATGCTTCAGTGCCTTTTCCCACCGGCTGTCCCACAGACTGACTGACTGAAATGTTTAAATCATAACAGGACTGCATTCATTTGTGTGACAGCAGTCCCCTCTATATTGCAAGGTGATGAGATTTCAGGTTCACAGTAAGGTATTACCCATGAGGACATGTCATGCACATGAACAGTTCTCTTCATGTCTCAGACATATATTTAAAAAATAACTTGTGATCACAGAAGCGACGTCCAAAACAAGGTTTCACAAAAAGGAAAAAGTTGGATTTTCACAGATATGACAGTTTATTGAAAACCTACCTTGAGTTACAGCATAAAAGCGTAACAAACATTATTGCATCCTCGACATGACTTCAGTCTTGTTTAGCCTCTAAATGAGAGCTTTGTCCTGATGTCAGTGCTTGGCGGATCATTTTTGATTCTCTTTGTGTTTCTCATTTGTAGGGTGGAGATGTTTTCTCTGGCAGTTGGGGTGTGTGAGCAATGCAGCCATCATATCTACTTGACTGGGAATCAGCCCAGCAAACATTAAACGCACTCACAAACTCGCACACAAACAGAAACGTGCATTTCCCATCACTTCACAGGACTGACTTACATTTAGTTCCTGGAGACTTTGAGGATTCAAACAATCATAACTGCTTAACCCTAGATTTAATCATTTATGTTACTGGGACAACAATGTTGTCTTAAGAAATAAGGAGGGTCCCAATGATGTAACCTGCAAACAATTTGAATAACACAAGTACATCCACTCACCTGTGACACTTTCTTGACAACATCTGCACTGACTAACAGCCCTTGGACAAATGACCTGGCCATTACAAAAGCCCGGATCACCTTCGCCTTCATGTCACGCGGGACATCTCCAAATGGCCGCAGGGTCTCCTGTTGCTTAGCAACACATTCAAGGTAATCCTCTGATAAAGTGACCTGTCGGACAGAGATGCCAGCAGTAGGCACAATGTAAGAGAAACATTTCACTCGGTAAAACATTAAAAGACTAACACGCTTCTCAACAATGTCCATGAATGAACATTAGATTCAATTTATACGTAATATTAAGCATGTGGTTAAAATTAAATAAGTAAGAAGTAGAGTCTGAAAGTACCTGCAACACTTTGCTGAATTCCTGTGTGTTTTAATACAAAACAACCAATATCAATTTAGCTGTAATGATCTAATTCCTGACCTTTGTTCTTCACTTTGTCCCTCTTTTACCTTAGCTTTTATATTTCATTCTGTATTTCACAAATTTAGCATTTTGGGTAAGTCTGTTTTCTTTACTCACATCTGTGGGGGCGGAGGTTTTAAAAGTTCGCTCCAATAGGCGGGACCAGAAGTCAGACAGGTTCTCATCCAGGTTGAGAGCAGAACCCCGATAGTACTGGCGCAGGTCAGTGTAGAGATCGGTGTACAGTCGAGTGTTCTGGGAGTACAGGGGGCCGAGTGGAAGCAGCACCTCCGGCAGGGAGTTCTCAGAACGGCCATGCAGATCTGTGAAATAGGCTGTGGAAGACAGACAGCAGTACATTTAAGATGACTACATGGGGGGGAAGCATGATAAATCATGACCTTGTAAAGTTGACATACAGTACAGCTGATAGTTGCTGATTTAAACAGTAGAAACAAAGCAACATGAGTGAGTCATGTTTCTGCCCACCTGACAAATTCAGGCCCTATTTCATTTCATCTGTTTTGATTTCACCATGAACCAGCTGTTTTTATAAGGTGTCTGTCTGTGTGTCTTTGAAATGTCAACCTTTGAAGTTTCATGCTACAACTCACAAGGGTGATCAGTCATTTAATCATTTATCCAATTGCTGCAAATAATAGGAGCTTTATTAGCCATTTATCATGTTTATAAGCACTCTTAGGCCAAATCCCAATGTTTCCCCTACGCACAACCACTGGCCCTCACTCACTATCACTAGCCCTAGAAATGAAGCCACAAGGGGTAGGGCCTTTGTAACCTTCCCTAGGAATCGGGACATCACTCGCTGGTCACTGCATTGTTTAAATTTGGGTACGTAAGCAGATTTTAGCTAGTTCGCTAACGTTCGGAACGTACATAGATAACGTTACTTGTAGCAATATTGTCTTGTCGCTGTTATTCTGCTTTATTATCATAGGGATGTGAAATACCAGATTCATTAGAAGGAAATATGAAAGCTAACAAGCAACGTTAGCAGGGCATTGCAATATGCTTACATTGCTCTCGTTGTGGACTAAAAATGTTGTGGTTACTTGTTGCGTTACACACTGTTCAAACACGTATAGACACTGTTTTTGAGGGTCGCCATGATTCAGTTTTGAAATAACGCAAAGCATTATAGGATGACGCAAAGCATCATGGGATATTTATCTGGCCCTTCCTCGGCGAGTCAGCATCTGATTTCCCCTATTTCTGAAGGGCTGGATTCATACCCCCTGCCCCTCGTTATGTCAACTACCCTGACATGCTTGGAGTATTGGGACATCATTACCCTTCACAGGACAGTGCAAAATGGCCATGTGTGGTAAAAAGTGCTTGTTAGTATTTGTACTTTACTGCCTTGAAGTACTGACTGCTTTCCACCCCAGCACATCAATCCATTTTCTTTTTCTTTTTAAACCTGTTTTATCCAAAGCAGGGTTGCTCAAGCTAATCCCAACAACTACATGGATTTAATAAATTCCTTGATAATTGTGTACTGGAAGGCAATTTAGCAGAAAAACAGCATGAATATTCAGTGTGTGAAAAATTGTAAGAACAAATTATGAGGAGGAAATATTCAGTACAGCCGTACAAATGTATTTGCTGCCAAAATGGTGAATAATAACAGTTTAATATCACAATAATAGCATTGGCTGTTTACTGAAGAATATATTTTGTAGTCATGGTGAGAGTAGCTTTAATCTAAACAACAAAAAAATAAAAATAAAATAAGAAAAAAAATTTCTTAATATTTATTTTGATTTTTTATTTCCTTTGCAGCCAAATAGATACAAAGTGACAGAGAGGTCCAACTGAGAGAATAGGAGAGTCAGAGAGCTGCAGTATACTGGTCTGGGCTTTACTCTTCAGCTTCAAAGGCCGTGGAGCGGTGCTAGCCAGCTCGTTCTAACCACAACCAGATGGACAACCATTAATGCTACTGAGGTTGCCTGCTGCCTTCACACTCATAATATCATCCTCCTGACTAGTCCTCATGCAGCCCTCTATTTCTACCCTTATTCATTGTATTTTACCTCCTTGTTTCTGCTCAGTACCGATTGCACATTTCTCACTTGCTGTATTTGTTTCTGTGTTGTTCTCTGTGTCACTTCTCAGTCTTCTTCCTCTCTCCATCCTTTTCTCTCTGATGTGCAGCGATCTGCAGACTCAGCTCCTCAGTGGGTCAACTGCTCATTAGCTGAACTAGCCACTGCCCCGGGGGACACCCCTCTGTTTGTGTGTGTGTCACTGAATGCAAGTGTGTGTGTGTGTGTGTGTGTTTCCCCCGAGATCAGGGGATCGGCTTATCACATTTCATTGTGTCTGGCTGACTCTGCTCTCATTATAGCACCCAGTCAGGGGTCTCTTGTTGTACAGCACACACACACACAGCAACACATTCATCAACACACAAATTTACTGCTGCTGTCGAAGCTACACTGTTGAACGTACACACATTCTTGCAAATATACAAGATATAAATGTCACGCTCTGCGGGCTCACTTCTGAAGCTCCACTATTGAGCTCAGGCACTAATAAGTGTCTTGTATGCATTCACACACAAACACACACCCTACTTACCGTCGAAACTCCTGTAGAGTGTATTGAAAGCAGCCTGCAGGGACCTGCCGGCCTCTCTGATCAATCCCTCTGTCTCCTGAGCGCTCAGACCAGCCAAGCTCTCCTCCATGGTGCTGGTACAGCAGGTCGGCCCTTGAGGACACATCCTCAGATGTTCACCTGGCACAGACACAAAAGTGGTCCCTCATTTGATTACACTGCATTGATTAATATGATTTTGCAAATGAACATGTCAGTTCTTGAACAAGCATGTTTACGATCACATCAAAGCAAGCTCAAACAAAAGCATAGGGGTTTAAAAAGTAACTCCACTTGTTTCAGTCTCATCTGTAAGGTTCATCCCTCTGACCTGTTAAGAAATCTCAGTAGCATTAATACATTTTACATCTAATGTCATCATGATGCAAAAATCTTTAGGTTGCCGGTAATTCTGAGTAAATGTGAAAATGATTCAGTGTTTATTTTGAACACTGCTTTATAGAAAACATAATACAGAACATCCTCAAAACAGTGATATGTTTTGAGGTGATATGTATTCAGATGATATGTATTTACACATAGATGGAAACTTCTTTCTTTTTTTTCTTTTCAGAGTAATGGATTGTGTGGACAGAGCTATACTTAGGGCCAGTGATGGATGCTAAAATGTAGGCCGTGAAAAGTTAAAAGGTATATCTAACACTGACATTCAATTGATCTGCAGACAGAATTTCTTCCTGCTTTTTACCATCATATTTTATAAAAGAGGTTTCTGGAACACAAACAACAACCAAAGAAACAGAAAATGACTTTCCTCTTCACATATTCTTCGTCACAAATTGCAGCACTTCAGATTGAACTAGATGTGTAAGAGTTTCACATGAGCTAATCAGAGGAGTTAACAACATTAAGGACAACTGTTAATCTATCAGTCTTTTCAGTCATTTGAGCTAATATTTATTCTGTGTAAAAAATTTAAACTCTTTACAGTAACTGGACTTTGGGGCTGGAGTGTCTTTCTTCTACCGCCACTTTTGCTTATTTATAGAATTTGCAGGCATCTTTATTAAGTATTTATGGTTTCTCAGAATCCTTTTATCCAAGTCAAAAAATCAACAACAAAAGCACTCTGTACAGGAAATATAGTATAGCCTATTTAGTTTATAAATAGCAAACACATTTATTCATTCATTTATTTTGGGTTGTTGTCTGCTTCAACTGTTTCATCTGATTTATATCTGTCAGATGAAGATGTTTTTTATATCTGTTGTGTAGATTAGATTGTGTTTTCTTTTCTTTACAGCACTTTGGTCCTGTATGGTTGTTTAAAGTGCTTTATAAATAAAGTTGAATTGAATTGGATTGGATGTATATATTGTTAAAGTGTGTTATGGTTTTAAGGCAAAAGTTATTCAGACATATTTTTGACAAATCTCTGAAAAGTCCAGGTCTGTTTCAATGCTGTCAGTGCATAATAAACATTACATAACTTTATAATTATTGACATTTTTTGTCTGTTTTAGCCCCGCGATAAGTGATATAACTTTTACCCTGATGTAAAATTAGTTAAGACAACAAAAACTTGAAATGTCAAAAGTAGGCATGCAGGTAAATTATGCTATATTTCTCCATGAGCTAATTTGAACAACTTTTAATGATGTTGGAAAGTTTTCTTGTGTTTTATTTTATTACTACAACCACTATTTCACATCCTTCCCATTAAAAAGCCACAAAGTCTCCAAAAAATGAGCCAACAATCAAAAAGATTTTATGTTCATCAATGAAACGCAGAAGCTGCAGCAAAAAAAAAAGGAAAACTGCACATTTTTCTTTCCTCAAGCTAATCCCTGGACCTTGATCATGACTTGCATGGATCACAGAAAGTGCGCGAGTATCACTTGATAACGTTTTGCCTTCAGCATTTTCTTTTCTTTTTTGCCTTTTCGCATGGGGATTCTTATGCCCATGGGAGAAAGTAAAAATGAAGATCTTTTTCACACATATATATACATACTTGAACACACACACAAACTCACACATAGTGCCTGCCAGACAGCTAGAGAACAGTCTGCAGCATCCGTCTCTTGACAGATTAGAGGCCTCAGGATTTTTCCGTGTGCGTGTCTATGTGCCCATGTCTGAGAAGGTTAAGGGTGAGTAAGTACCCCACAGCTGTGTGCTTCACTGCGCTCCTCCTCCTTAACAGGTCGTGGGATTGTGGCTGTGTGTATGTATATGTGTGTACGTGCCTGTGCATGGGCGGGTGTGTACGTGGGTTGCAGGGCAGAATTTGTCCACCATGGTAAGTGGAGCAGAAGAGGAGACGCCTTCATCATCACCGCTCCATGAATCTTTCATTGCCACTTGCTGGTGTGTGTGCGTGGAGTGTGATAACATGGACAAAGATAAACAGTGGCAGCTGTATTACAGGAAATCAGGAAATAGCAGATAATGTACCACTTTGTTTGTTGTGCATATCTTGTATTTTTTAATGTTTTTTTCTTCATAAAATGCATGGAGAAATAGGATTTCAAATTCTTTAGAGTTAGAACCCGCAAGCAAAAGGAGAGATCATGTATCTGATTTTATTTTTAAAATTTCTATAGCATTCCTTGAATTTATGATTCATCCCATTTAGTCTGAGATGAGAAACT
>JAVQJG010191127.1:0-15248 GCA_036024015.1 Craterocephalus amniculus | reverse complement strand
ACACACACACACACACACACACACACACACACACACACACACACACACACACACACACACACACACACACCCACACACACAGCGGACATCCTGCTGAAATGAGTGACTGAAGAGCAGAGATGGAGTTGAGACAAATGTAAATTCAGTGGGGACAACAGGAGACAGCAAAGTAATCTGAAGTTCATCAACAGCTTATGTGAGGCCTTACATGAAAATAAAATACAATTCAACTCATTTATTCCCTACTCTTCTTTTAATTTGTTTTGCAAGGTTAGCTGAACTCCTCAGCAAACAGTAGCAATAAACAAAGTAGAGTAAAACCTTTATGGCCTTGAGGGCGATTTGCTTCACATGGAGCAGTCCAGCATGCAGAAAACACAACACACTACAAAAACACAACATTCATTCAACATACAGAAGGTCACAGGGAATCACAGAGGTATAAATTAACTTAGAGGACTACTGACAGATGGCACATGAGACAGTCTGTACCTATTAGAAGCCCCTGTAGGGAAACTAAACTGGCATATGCCCTGATGGCAGCAACTAAATGATGAAAATGTGTTCCTGTTGATTACATAAAGGAAGGAAAATAACCAAGTTTCTTAACACAGGTTAGGTGCAGTGGAAGGAAAGAATAAATCCCTGTGACCCGGGCATTTTAAACTTTTCAGCCCTTTAAGAGGTGCAAAGAAGCTGAAACACTGAGGAAAAATAACTGAGGGAAAATAAAAAAAACGCATCACACACGTCACTATTGTGCCTTCAACATCTCTATGTCCAACTGTAGATCTTTATATATATATATATTATTGCATTTTATTTTTTATTGGCAATATGGATGAAAATTAGCATTGTGCTAAATATACACTAAATAAACATGGTCCCATTCAAATAAAATAAATAAGTGAATTTTGTACCAAGACCCCATCTTTTGAAGGCCCTCCATATGAGTACCTGCATGAACCATCTTAACATAGATAAATGAATATTGCTTTGGCTCAAGCTAACCTGGCATTAAACTATAATCCTGCAAGGTTTCACAGCATTTACTTTCCAGATTTATTATCAACCATTTATTTATGTTGGAATCTCTGACGGCATCCTCATCCATCAGTGTGTGCTACCCAGGCTCCTCTCTGTCAGGGCAAATGTCTTGTGTAATCATGCCAAAGTGGAAAAACAGCAGCTCTCTGTTAATCACAATACAGCAGCAGGCAGCCACCTCCTGTCAGATATCCATTTACTGGTCAAGCCACATCAAATAACTCATTTTCCTCCCATTATACCATAAAAGATGCATCTTTTTATGGTGTGGCAAAAT
This sequence comes from Craterocephalus amniculus, assembly GCA_036024015.1. Lineage (NCBI taxonomy): Eukaryota > Metazoa > Chordata > Actinopteri > Atheriniformes > Atherinidae > Craterocephalus > Craterocephalus amniculus. The sequence continues at coordinate 13,924 of JAVQJG010191127.1, read as the reverse complement.
CTTACATCTACCACACACTGCTTCTGCAGGAAGAAGCTCATCCAGACAGAGTGTAATTCAACAAAATATCTTTAATAAACATTTTTTTTTACACATCACAGCTCAATGGAAACAGAATGACATGCTGTCACACATGTTAAAAATGAAGGCAAAGGGGCTATCTGTTCCGTTAGAGACCTGGGGCTCTTTGTCCAAGTCCTGCTTGTGGTCCATTTCCTCTGTTATCCCCATTTCATCTTTAATATGATTCCTTTCTCGCTCCACTTGCCAGTAAAGCAAAAAAACAAAAAAAAAAAACTAAAGAGAAACTGTTTAAAATAAATGTAAAAAGTAATAATGAGGGTGCAAACTTTGATGAATATTAAATTCTCCTTATATACAGTTGCACAGTGTCAGAATACAAAAGGAGGCAGTTACAGTATGAGGCTTAAATAAGGACTTTGGTCATCCACAGACCAAATTTGTGTTGGGCTTTCAAGCAGATTTGCATGCTACAGATAATTCTGTAGTAGGAATTTTAGGATTTACACAACACCTTAGCAAGTAATTATATAGTGAAACGTACCGCTTTAATCTATTCTGAGACTGAAGGATCAGATTGAGGCCATGTCACATGCTATGAATGGAGAAAGGGTCAGTTCCATGTAGTACGTTACATGTTGTCAACACTAGGTGGCACTGTCAATCAATCCACTGCAGCAGGCAAGGCTACAAAATGTTATATGTCAAATAAACAGAATTAGTCTTTCGTATTAAAAATTAGCCATCCTAATAACTGGAGAGTTTAAGGAAATACACTTTTTAATTTAACAAACTGCCCATTTAGGCAGATATGCATCTAACTGAAAAAGGCTTCTTTTTTTTTACCAATATCTTTGTCATATCACTGGAGGGGATGATATATGTTAACAACACATATTTACATTAATCTGAATAGATAATTTGCATCTTTATGGCACCCACTGTGTATTTATACAATATATATTCTTTTCTTGTGCCCAAACTCCTTTACAAGTTTTACTTACTTCAACACTTAATACAGCCACACAACCTTTTGCATACAGACAGGCACCTCACTTTACACATGTTAGGCTGTCTGTCTCCGTCTTTCTATCCACACTGCCATCAAAATATGAAAGAGACATCTTCCATTGTAGCTTGATTTTTTTGGTTAGTAATACAAAAATAATCGGTGTTGTCACAGTTTAGTTGGTAAAATAAAAAAGCCAAGAAATTTACATCACATTTTATTCTAAGAAAGTGAATTTTGTCAGAGCAACATGGGACTATATTGAACAAGTCTCACATGGGATCAGGAAATTTTCATTTGAGCTTTTTAATTGGAAATCTAAACATCATAATCAAATTTTTAATTAGGTTAGCTGAGAAGCTAAATGGGGACAGTAGCTTTAAGTCCCTTTAGGTTTAGATTTGACGTCTTGCTTTCTGACATGCAAGTATACCAACAGTCATGTAAACCAGAAACAAAGCATTGTATTATTTATGTACTCCTAAGGAAGGGAGTGCATGCTGATAAAAACTGACACAGTTACACCTCTGCTCTTTTTCTATCCCTGTTTTTTCCCTTTCTGTTGAGTCTTTATAGTGATTTTTTCCACATATCCACAAGGCTGAAGAACAGCATGTACATCCATGTTGGCACTGGTTTGTGAAGATCCAAAACACAATTTTGTAAGCAACTCTGTAGCGCTGAAAGTTTGAAAACAACTTGAGTAGTGGTTAAACTCCCGGTGGAGGGCAGACATCATCGGTGTGCCTCAGTTCATGTCAATGGTGTTGAAGACCCACTCCGTGAACTTCTTGAGCTTGGCTGAAGCGCTGTAAGATTCCTCCAGGAGTCGCGCGTTGTCCTCTCGCAGGCTCAGAATCTGGGCCTGTAATGACACCTTGGCATCCTTCTCCTCATGATGACAAACAGGGATTACAGACTACTTTAGATTCAGGGTTGATAATCACATTTAAATATAATGAACAGAAAATATGCTATTAAAACTTAAATGTGCCAGCCAACAAAAACCATAACGCACTCTCTTCAGGTCCTCCTGCAGCGCCTTCACCATTGACTCCAGCTGGCTCACCTTCCCCATCAAACAGGCTGGAGTTTCTCTGTGGAAAATGGACAAGCAGCACGGTAAAACCCGAACCTTTGCCTGCTGAATTTATAGATGAGTGTGCAGAGAGGAAAACTAATTAGTGAAAATAGCTGCAGGAGTGTGAGATTGGACTAAGTCCTGCCAGGTCTTCCACAGTGTCAGAGTTGGAAACAAATGAAGTAAAACAAACATTGGTCTCAGGCCATGACCTGAGGCCTCTTACCCCGGCGAGGGTTGTCTCAGTGGAGCTGCCTGAGGCTCGGCCTGCTGGGGGCTGGCAGCTGCTGCACTCTGAGCCGCGGAGCTCTCCTCCAGGGCTGTTAGAAAAACCAGCCTTTGCTCTAAAAACACAAAACGTTCATTATTAGACCTGCAATGGCAGGATCCACTTTTGATGTTTCACCGAATTACCGCAGCATTTGTTTGCTTTACTGAAGTGTGACGACGGTTAAATCGATTTTAAGTTAAAAAAATGTAAAAAATAAAATTATGCTTACCCTCAAATGCCTTGGCAGCATCCACCAAGTCGGCCCAGTCCAGCGGGCCATCAGCTCCAGCGTCAGGCAGGGGCATGAGAACAGGCTCCATCTGCTGCTGCCTCTTCCTGTCCTGCTCCAGATCTGAGCTCTCTGGGGCTGACAGGTCTCCTGGGAAGACGAACAGATGAGTAAACTACTCTGGACGACACTTGGATCTGCTCTCCTGTGACACTATTTAAATTGGGACTGCGTGCAGGTTCATTTTTGGATACGTCAGTTAATTAAATGCAGTCACAAAAACTAAAAACCCACCAAGAGATTTGTGCGCAGCTCGCCGGCTTGATCCTTGATGGGTGGTGGGGGAGCGGGGGATGGTGGAGCAGGTGAAAAGAAGGTCGATGGGTGTGTCGCGCTGTCCACCGGACGATGGCTCCCTCTGCCCGCTGTAGATGCTCTCATCCGACAGCGTTCTCTGGAGAGAGCGGCGACTGGGCGGCGGGCCGGGGAACATCGGCTTCAGAGAAGAAGGCAAACAGAAAGAGTTACAGAAATCAGGTAAGACGTGAGAAATGAAAGTGGAAAAGAACCATGACTTTAATAATTAGACATGGCTCATAAACTTCTTCTGGATATAAACCCTGCAGTTCACATCCCAGTCATTTAGCAAATTAGTATAATTCAGTTTAATTCAAAACGAATGCTTATTAAGGCAGTAAACCTTAAGAAATCCAACATGTTGAGATTCTCATTTAGCTGATTTCTCAATGTTTAGGTTGTGTTGCCTAAATGTGGAGTTGATTGTTAGAAGATGTTTTATGAGTTAATACTTACCCACAGGAAGCCTGTTATTACCTGTTATTACAATTCTAGCTAAATATTTCTAAAACTCGACATGGCAGGCTTTTTATTTAGGTAACTGGTACATTTATTAGCTTAAGGTAGCTTTTTTAAAAGCTTAATCTCATCTAGTTTGTGCTAGGCCAATTATTTCAAAGCATTCACAGAAGGCATTTTAAGTATTTTGGAAGGTCTGGCCAGGAAATGCACAAGTGCATTTAAAATGGCTGCATTCCATTTAGGGGATGGCAAAGCTACTGTGCACGTTGGCTCATTGTCAAGGTTACTTAGCCTTTGTTAAAGGTCGCTACTAAATCTGTTATTTTCAAATGTAATATGTCTGATAATGAAGTGTCTTTTTTTTCCTGCCCATCTAACCAAATATCTATTACTTAAACCATTTCAGATGTACTACCTAAAATTAAAGGATGTAAAAATTAATGCGGGGAAAAAAAAAAACAGCTGACGAATTGTTTCTTTTTTGAAAGAGGAAACTTGCAGGACTGTAGATTTCAAAGACCAAACTTTCATTATCAATGAAAATATCAAAGTTGTTGTGAGCTAATGTTGGACATGGTTGCTCCCTCCAACTTAATAGTTGGATCTTAGTAACTGTTGCACTGTTTCCTTAAAAGGTTACCTCATTCTTTAATTACTATCTACTACTACCTACCCCTTAATATTAGCTGGTCATTTCACTTGCTTCTTTTCTTATAACAAACTGATTCAGCTTCTATTCTTGCTATCTAACAATTGAAATAGTAACCCACTGTATTTTTTCACTTATTTATATATCATCTGAGCAAGTCAATCCATCTGTATATTCATTAGCTCAAGTATATTAATTTGATTTACATGGTTATTTCATTATGAACATTGTAATAGCTGTTGTGTCAGACTGACCTTTTCATCTGAGAATTCACTGTCTGTATTAATCATCTGCTTTTATCTCACTAATTCATCTATTTTACCAGATAACTAAACTAATTCTTTAAACCTTACAAAATTCATTCAACTTGTCCAATGACTAAGAAGTAACTTTAATTTCTTACCACCACTTTGCTCCTGCAGTCCCCCTCCTCCAAAGGTAACAAATAGCTCAGTGATTAATACTGTATATCACTCTGATAAGGAACTTAATCAGTATTAGGAGTCAGGAAGCTGCATTTTTCATTACCTTCTCTTCGTTTGTTGTGGGAGGTGGGCTGTCAAGAGTGATGAGTTTCTTCAAGTCTTCTTCCAAGCTGGATTTGGCAGTCTGCCGCTGGGGTGACTGGGAGCCGCGGAGATTGGCCCGGAGCAGGGGCTGACCACCCAGCAGGCCATCACTCTGGTGGCGTCTGGAGTCAAAAGAAAAAATTCAAATTGATCAAAGACATCATATAAAACAAATACATATAATATGGTAAAAAAGGGGGTGGCGGCTATGAATGAGTTGCATTACCAGGAGAAAGTGCAGTTAGTTTGAACTCAAAACAAGACTTCTCACCAGGTACAAATCATGCAAACGCACTAAAAGCCACATAAAAACAACTGCCAAAATCACTAAATGGAAAAAGTTCAGGATGCCCAGCCGTCCTTTCCTGCTAATTAAACAAAACTCAGTAACACCACATGGTGGCACTGTTAACCAAGCCAGAAAAAGCAAACAACAAACCTTACAGTTCCTGCATATACTAATAGTTGCACTGAACACTGTTACACATTAGAAAGCATTTCTAAACTCAACTAAACTTTTCCATCGCATGCGGTGCTGCATTGGTTACATTCACAGGAAAGAAAGCTTCCCATCTTACTTGCGAGTGTTGCCAAAGTCCACAGAGTTCACAGTTCCCCCAGGCTTCCTCCAGCCAATCAGGTACTTCGATGTTGCTCCTTGACGAGGATAGAAGCTCTTGGTTCCTGGAGACTGGGAGTTGTGGGATGTGGGGGAGATGTTAGCAGCGGCTGCCTCGTTCTGTGGCGACATCGCTCTGCAGCCTTGTCCCATTGGACTCCCTGAGTGACCAGAACTGATTGTACTGGAAACAGGATGGAAAGAAGGGCAGATGGGTGAGACACAGATTTGGATATAGAAAGGTATTAAAGACTTTCATGAAATACAAAAATACATAAGTACAGAGGCAGGTTTTTAATCCTTTAGTTTTTGGGCATAATTTTGTTTTGGTTTATTGATTAATAAAGCTTATACAAATCATTTTTAAGTTAACAGTGAAAACAATAGATTAGGATTGTACATCAGGTATGAAAAATCTTAAAAACACTTCAGATTTGTTCCATCACTGCATCTCTGAAGGGCAGGATCAACTGATTAGAGATAGAAAAATAGGACAGAGCGTCCTCGCATGCCATTTTCATCCCTTTCCAATTCTACTTTTGCATGACGTGACATAAAAGCTTAAATGTTTATAAGTTTTGTAGGGTGTGTGCATTGATTTGAAATAAAGCTGTTATATATAAATATGTTGGGGGTTGGTTATTTCTATCTGAATAAACAGAAGCAGGAGAGATTTATTTAATTCAAAGGAGAAGCTTACAGTCTGCAGTTCTTGCAGCTTCAAGCATTTCCTTTGTCTCCCCTCGAAACCACAAGATGGAGCAAACCACTCTCAGACATTTTATTCTTCTCCTCCCCTCTTCTCTTTTTTAATACCAAACCACAAAGCTTTGGACATTTCCGTCTGGGACTGTACAGAATATATCTGGACTACAATGAATCACTATAATGAAACTCTGTAGCAAGGGCACAGACTCTGCAGCTGCTATTACCGCTGACTCTAACAAAACATCTGCACACCTGGAGTGGGAGGTGGCATCACTCAGGCTGCAGGAGCCGTTATCAGGACCCAGTGGAAAGGTGGATTGGCTCTTTGCTAGGACCTCGCTCCCTCCGGCAGCGACGAGGGAGTCCGGAGTTGGAGAAGAGTCAGTTCCTCCTTGGCTCCCTGCTGGATCTTCCTGCCATGGGATCCTTTCCTTGGCCCTGAAGCCACCAGTGGAGGAAGCTGTGCTGCTTTGAGTCGCGGTGAAAGAGGTGGCATCGATGCCGCTGTCAGTGGAGGTACCCTTAAGATAGTCATTGAGCTCCGGGTCGCCACGTCCTCCAGGGCGGGAGCCGACTTCGTACCATTTCTCATCGCTGTGGGTGGAGCTGGAGGCGTTGCTGGACAGAGTGTTGCTGCTCGACTGGCTGGAGGAGTACGGAGCATCTGACTGTTCAATGTAAATAAACAATAATCAGTGGGTCCTGGGGATTCATTCAGTGGTTGCAATGGAAAATATGCACATACAACATACATACAACTTTAGTACCAGTCTAAAGCTGCATTTGATAAATCGATTAATAGATGATGTAATCGATTAAAATCTATTAATCGATAATTGAATAATTATGCCCATCCCTAGTTAAAAAAGACCCTCTTATAATTGTATACTTCTGTCACATAGCAGCAATGAAATGACATCCTGTAGCTGTGGGTTGTTGCTCACCTTTGTGTTCTTGTTAGGGGACCCGTGGCCGCTCTGCTCCGATGGCTGGAGCCGAGGAATCACCACTTTGGAAACCACAGTGCCTGTAGGATAAAAGTTAATAGACTTAAAGCACAGAAACAATCATGTGATTCATTAATAACCGAATTGTCTAAGTTCTGCTTACCTGAGCTGGTTTTGTCTCCAGGTCTACTGGTTGAATCTCCCTCCCCAGCTCGGGACCATCCGACACCAGAGCACAATTTGGCTCCATTGACCTCCTCACTGGCCACCTGCCGCACCGATGGCACAGGCGACTGGCAATTGTTATTAAACCTGGATAGAACATCAAGAGGATGATCTAGGTTATCATGAAGCAAAAATGCAAAGTTCAGTCAGTAAAAGCTGCAGCGAGGGGCGGACAGGCTTACCCATCAGGCATAGACTTCTGTCTCCAGTGGCTGGAGCTCATTGGGTCTGTGTATGAGAGGCTGGAGGGCGAGTTGGTGTTGTGCAGTGTGCGGCCCATCACAATGGAGCAGGCCAGAGCATAGTTATCGTTCCCTGGGGAATATCTGCGAGGACACATATGAATGGCTTTAAGGACATATGCTGCAAGACACATAGATTTCTGCTTGTCTGAAGGTTACATAATAGAAACATATTTCTTCTGTGACCTTTTTGGGTTGAGAGGCCGACCGTCACTGGACACACTCCGGGGAATAACAGCACAGTTGCGCTCGCTGAAGTCTGAGGGCGGTGCCTTGATCAGGGTTCCCCCTGTGCCAGCGGCGCGGGTTTGAGGGCTGGATGAGGTGCGCGGCCACTTGGTGTTGTTGTTGTTCGCTGGCCGGAAGGGGAACTTTAACTCATAGGGCATGCCCTCCTTGTGGTTTTTGTAGTCCACAAGTGGCATGTGGTACATTTCTGAGCCGCCTCTGTTGGCAGATGAAACATACAACAGTTTAAAAACAATTTTAAAAGAAAAAGAAGCATCTTTTTTATCTCTGTCTTATACATTGACTCTACCTGCGCGGTGTGGAGTCTTCATTTGGAGGAATGATAACCACTTTGACAGTGACAGAGGTTCTGAGCAGATCAATCATCTGCTCATGGGACAGGGAGGCCACCGACACCTTGCAGATCTCCACCAATCGGCTGCCCTGCCTCAACCCTGCCTGATAGGCATAACCGAAGGGCTCCACCTCTGCTACGATGCCTTCAAAGTTGACGTGAAAACCCAGCTGGCCCAAGGCATTACGACGCAGCGTTATCTCTGTGGTCTGACTTCCCTTGCTCAACAGCTACAGAACAGATGTGTAAAGGCACACAGGTCCCATTAGAAATACAGAAAAAGAGGGGGACAAAGTGCAGAAAATTTTCTCATTAGCTTACTTTCATGTTCCCTGCCCATCTCCTTCCCCATGTCTAGGAATTGATGCCCACAACAAACACCATGAGACTAAAGAAAAGGCACGAACTGCCAATGCTGATAGCAGGACACATTTTTTCACTGTCTTTACAATCAATTACATAAGCGTAATAGCCCACCAAAAACCTTTCCAACATCACATCATTGTGAACCCCAGTAATGATATTGTATAAGTAAATTACTGTGTATTATACTTTGCATGACTTATAATGACAGAACAAACACAACAGCAGTGGCTTTTGGGTGGTTGTGTAATTTAAGGCTACGCCCAAGTGTAGCTATTATAAAATCAACAATACTTTGTTCTTATTCTCCCCCTTTGTCTACAGCTGTAAGGGAACTGGACAGAGTGAAAAAACATGCATTCGCTGTCAATCATGAAACAGGATTCTCTTAAAGACTACACTAAACGCTTTCCGCCCACATACAAACCACAGGGTAATTCCATTTGTCCGAACCTTTGTACATTTTGACTTAGCCCGGTTTTTTGATTTAGAAATGTAAATGATTAGTCTTGTTTTAATAATGGTTATCTATAACGGATAAGATGTCAGGATAATCGTTTAAAAGCAGTAAGGTATTCATTAAAAAACAAGTTAAAAGGAGCAGCAAATGGTCAGTAACAACATGTCTGGCTTAAAGCGACCTCTACAGCAGATTGTCTGCTGATGAGTTGTGGTGTGGTGGTTCACTGACCTCAAGCCTTTTAACAACCTCTCCAAAATCTTCCGTGTTGTTATTGATGGAGCGCAGCGATACGCTTTCACCACGCTCGTAATAGATCTTCATGGAGGCGGGACTTCCCGTTGACCAGCCGATCACATCCCGGGTGGCACAGTTAAACACGACTGCTTTGGCCTCTTGATCCAGCAGGATGATGAAGTCATTTGAAATAGCCAACAGGCACTCGCGTTCGGCGCCTGCCACCTGGTCTTCGGCGTGAACCTGCCACGTTATGGCCCCGAGGCTCCGCAGCTCGGCCCCGCTGTACGGACGCACCTTCTCCCTCCGTTTGTGAGCCAGAGAGATGAAGGGAAACTTCCCTGTGGGCTCCACAGGTGTACTGGTCACATGACGTTCGGCCAAGTCCCGAAGGTATTCCTGCCGCGTGCGAGTTGCCATGGCGCCGAACTTATCGGACTTGTGGGCAGCGTTCTCAGCGTTGATGACTTTGGCCAATAAGAAGTCCCGGAAGACAGTAGATTTGGGGAAGGTTACGCCTTTGGGGATTGGTGGGCCGAAAGATGGGACATCTTGGGAACGGGTGACAGCCACACTGCAGAGGTGAAGAAGAGGAGAAAACTAAGATTGTTGACCAAAAATGCCAAATCAAACAAAACAATGTAAATCACATACAGGAAAGCAAATAAAAGCAGAGATCTGGACCAAAATTCATTCCTATGAGGGCCGCAGTCCTGCAGTTTTTCAATGTTTCCCTGCTTTAACACACCTGACTCACCTGAGTCATTGTGCAGAATGTCATAGGATGCTGGATCCATTTAAATCAAGTCGAGTGTGTTGGAGCAGGGAGACTTTGAAAACCTGCAGGACTAAGTAGAGTAGACTGACTCAAAATATAACAAACAATAAACACAGGCACTGAAGCACAATTCAGACAAAAAAATGTATGCATTAACATGGGTGACGTTTTAAGGAAAAACAAGTTCCACTGTAAGGACAAAGACCAACTGGATGGTTATAAAATCCCGATGGGGGCATCTTTACACCTTTTCTTCAGGTATTGTTGCCTTTGACCTCTTTCACTTGCTAGTACAAAGAAGGGCGTTAAAATTCCTGCAGGCAAAGCTCTGCTCCTGTTACCCTCCACTGCTCCAATTCCATTTGCACACAATGATTGTCCTAGAGTTACATCACTCTAAATTAGTAAGCAGGTGTGGATAACTGCTTAATAGTTAGTTCACGCACAAAATCAACTGAGTGAGGTTTAAATACCATTGAAATGACTTTACTACAGAGGGAGAGACTTCTTAAAGTTTTAGTCACATGTGTACACACACTGCGTTGATGCTACATAGATGCAGCCTGTACATCTATACAATCTGAAGCTTGACAATTAAAAGTTAGCAGTTGGGTGAAAACCAAGGTGCTGCTTAGGATGAGCTACTGTGACAATCCTGACAAGTCTCCATCCAGCCCATTAAACAGAACACATAGGCACTGCCTGTAGCATAAATGTAACACACCATGCTTGACTGGTCCTGACTTATAAATACTATACATCTAATCAGAGATGCCAAGCCAAGCAAGCTCCCAGTGCTGTCATCCTGCCGAGCTGTGCTACATCCTGATCTAGAGAAGGAGAAATGGGACTGGAGCTAGCAAACCAACATTTCCCAAACAAAGATCTAGTTATGCAATCCGCCTTGCTGGCCCCGTGTGACTTTGAGGCAGTGGTTGAAAGCAGCAGATTAGCACCATGCTGGCCCCAGGCCACTTACTCCGCTAATGCTCTGGACTGGCTCAATATGACTGGAGTATTATCCAAATCTCAGCAGCAGGCAACAACAAGCTATTAATAACCAGATGACTCAACAAATCATAACATACATTTTATCAAACAGAGATTTGAGGAAACACTGTATTGTTGATGTGGTTTTAAAAAAAAGAAAAGAAAAAAAGAGGTACAACATCCATCCATCCATCCATTTTCTGAACCGCTTAATCCAATTGGGTCGCGGGTGTGCTGGAGTCTATCCCAGCTGTCAACGGGCGAGAGGCGGGGTACGCCCTGGACAGGTCGCCAGTCTGTCGCAGGGCCAACATGGAGAGACAGACAACCACTCACACACACACACTCAAACCTATAGAGAATTTGAAAGTGCCCAATAAACCTCACATGCATGTCTTTGGACAGTGGGAGGAAGCCGGAGTACCCGGTAATACATCATGTGAATGCAAAATGAAAATGCAAACAGAATCTTCTGCGGGGATTTTTTTGCAAGTGTGTGTAAAGAGGGTGAGGATATTGACAAAGTTTGGTCTCCTGGGAGCGCAAAGTCAGATCATGGCATCAACTACCTTGTATGTATGGTCTCAGCCAAAGGAAGCCAAAGACAAGACAAACATCACTTACTTACCTCCTCTTTCAGCAAAAAAAGACCATGCTCCTCAAATTATACAGTGAAAAAATATCCTGAATCTTTGCTGCAATCAATGGGAAACAATAATGCTGGCGCTAACACAGTCCTCTTGTAGCTACATTACAACACCAGACAGTCCATTGTACCAAAGCCTCGGTACAGAGTTTACTTTGTTTTGATCCCAAAATCTTCCCAACCATCGGGAAAATGCATCCAGAGAAGACTTGTGCTATTCAGGACTGAAGTATCAACGCATAGTGACTCGATCCAAGGAATACGAATAGAAGCCGAAGGTTGAGAGTGAGTGACTCTGGGTGGGGTAGCTGGATTGTCCTCGAGGATTCTATATCTTGCATCTCTCCATTTCATCGATACGCTAAACCTGGAGAACCAGCATTCCACCTCTTCTAAATCAAAATTAGACTCCTTCAGGTGAAAAGCAATCTGAAGAGTGGCGTTCCCGGGTCACTGTAAAATAAGCTCTCTGGCACAAAGAAAACATTAAAAAAAAGAAGGGCTCAAGATACATGAATGTGATGCTGGTGTTGGAGAGCGAGGGTGGTCTGACCCATCCACAGCAGAGGTGGACTCTGAGAGGTCTGAGGAATGCAGCTCATCAGAGTCCTCCCTACTTCCATGCATGTGCGGGTGAAGAGAGCACTTCATGTGCATGGCGCTAACTCCTTCAGACCACTCCGACTCATGCTGCCCAGAGGCAAAGTGGCAGGCAGGGAGAGGAGGAGGCAGGGGAGGGAGAGTGGGGGGTTGTATTATACGCGTGTGAGAAGAGTGAGTCTTTGAGTGAATTAGTGTACAAGTGGGAAAAATGTGTGCAGAAGTGTGACAGTGTGTGCACTGGAAGCAACTGAGCATGAATATGAGGTAGCACGGAGAAATGGGAGTACAGGAGTGTCAGGGGGCGACTATGTGTGCATAATATGTGGTTGTTCGGAGCAAAGAAAGTGCAAGTGCACTGAGTTGGCATTAAATAACGTCACAGAGTTGGAGCTTGATCATCACATGGCCAAGAATAAGCCAGCGAAGTAGAACAGAAATCTATTTGACAGCAACTGCAGTCTCCATCTTTACTGGCATCAACTAATTTATCTTTCTACAAACAGAGACAAACAAACAGTCTGTGGGACAACAGTGAAAGAAATGGCTTTTATGTTTCACCAATGCCTTGCAGTCAATGCTTTTTGTCTTAATGCTCCTGCAGCTACCTGGATGAGAACAACTACCACACTGCAGCTTTTAAGGCTCCAGCCTGCACAGAGATAGACCATCCATGAGTTTGGTCAGTCTTTTTTAGTTGAAACTGTCACAAGGTCGCTTTCTTTCTGGTTACTGGTAAACATACTGTACATCTAAAAAATATAATTGCTCTTACATATATGTTATCATACATTTCTTTCTGGTGCCGTTATCTCTGCTGATCACACGTAGAGACACACCTGTAGCATGTATTGTCAGAGCAGGGGTTGTGCACTCGTACGATGATGAAGGCATGCTGAAAGTGCGATCGAATGGCTCTGGGGGTGAAGGGGTGAGCTCCCGGCTCCTGGAACACAATGGTCACAATGTCGTTCCCAATGTGGCGCTTCCTCAGCAACTGGAAAACAAAAACATTTCATTAGAAAAGTATGAACCGTGAAAGTGAAAGCATTTGGTACATTCTGTTTTTAGAATTGAAATTAAATCAGATTCCTGAGCTATAAGTCACCAGGCATTCCTCCGAACAGCAGACTCTTTCAGGTTTTTCTTTGCTGCATCCAATTCTAGTTTTTCCATTTCTTGACAGACAACTAACCATCATACCACAAAAGATGTGTTTTTCATCTTTACCTGTTGTCTGTTGTTGGGCGTGTAAGGCAGCAGAGTAGACACATGAAACATGAGCTCATAGTCCTTATACGAAGTGTACAGGGAGTGAGTTCCCGTGGAATCCGCTGTAGGGAAAGAAAAGGGAAACATTGTGCAACCTATTGTTAAATGACTGATTAATTTCTTTCACTTTGCATGGCAAGATGCGATTTCACCACAACCCACACAACTGGACAATAGTGAGCAGTGGATCAATGTAGGCCTGTCAAACGTAATGTTCATTTAAAGAATATTTAATTGTTTAACTCATGCATCCTGTAAGTGGAACCCAGTTAGTTTCTGTTGGACAAAGATCAAGGGCCAAACTAGAATGTGTAAGAAGAACCATGGGAAATCCAAATGTCCATTTAAGTTTTCTTACTAACATTCTTAAAGCTAAAGCCAACCTAATGTACAGAAAGGAGCAAAGTGAGTTTTCCATGAGATAAAATCTATATTTTAATGATAACTGTTTAATATTTGAAGTGTTTATTACTTGCAGTGATGAGTTGCTTAGAAGATGTGTCATAACCTAACCTTTGTCATGAATGTGTGGGGGGGGGGGCGGGGGGGGGGGGGGGGGGGGGGGGGGGGGGGGGGGGGGGGGGGGGGGGGGGGGGGGGGGGGGGG
>JAVQJG010191117.1:0-22316 GCA_036024015.1 Craterocephalus amniculus | reverse complement strand
AACTGACAAAAGTAATAATACAGAAATATTTGATGAAAATCATTAAATCATTTTTGAATTGTGGTTGAATGGAAATATTTCTACAGAAATAGCAAAACATATGATTAATAATATACGTTACAGACCTCATGAGCTAAAATTTTGTTGGACAATCCTTTGAGGTGATTAGTTATTAGTTATTTTAATTACTATCATTATTTTCCTGATACAGGAAATACGACACAGCTTGTCTCTTGGCTGCAATCCTTTGATTAGTGCTTGTTAGTAAAGTAGGACCTCTCCCATCTTATGTAAGACTTCTACAGCAAGCACACTCATTACTGATAAGGTCAACATGACATGGAGCCTGAGATACAGTAAGATCGCTGAGCAACCCTAGACACACATTTATAGACTTCTCCAACATCAATGGAAGAGACAGCAAGGATAGCACCACCAAAGACAGGAGAAAACACTTTCTTTACAAGGATGTCAGGCATCCAAAAAAAAAAAATCACATATACTATCTATATGTCTTATATAGACAGGAAAAAACAGGTAACAGCTGGTTAGGACTGAGAAAAAATGCGGTAGAGAACAAACAAAGACAGCTGTATTAGAAATAAAGGTGAGAGCTTTTCCTACTGGGGGGCCTGTTATCACAACTCATATTGATGGAGATTAAGCAGAAACACCTGAGTGTGGGATCAAGCCTCAGCAGAGATGACAAGTTTCCTGTTGCCCTTTAAATCCTTTTAAGAAACCAAGATTATGCACACACTCACACACACAGGAACGCGCGTTGACTCACTGCAGCATATGCGCACAGTCGACCTATAAGATTTCATTATAAAGAGAGCGTAAAGAACATTCTTTCATGCTGCAATGACAGAAAGTCACTCAAACAAGCAGCGTAATTACACTTTAGCAGCTCAGGCCAGCCTGTCCGGTCATGTTAAACTCAATGAGTCCACAGGACGGCAGAGGAAAACATAATGTTAAGAACCGCCACCCCCTCGTGGCTGCAAAGGCACGCACATTCACACTCACACACACGTACGTACGTGCGTCAGCAAACGAACCCTTTGCTTACAGCCGACATGATGAGAGCAAGTGACACAGAAGTGAGGCACACTCCGCAGGGGGTGGATGACTCAACTAGGTGTTGTGTGATGTAGAGAATATGCCACATTCAAGATTTAACTTGGTCGAATCTTGTTCAATTTATTGAATTATTAATTTTAGTTGGTTGTGTGAAAGGAGAAAAAAAGAATGATCAGTCATTATTGTGCCGCAGCTCTCAGAGAAAAGAAAAGAAACTGAGCCAACAACTCAGGTTTCAAAACAAGAGGGTGTTGATGAAAGGTCTAATCTGTGTCCAATTAGAGCATCGGTAGCTTGGGTGCCCATCTCTCCTCCATAATTACATTTTTCTTCATGCTCACCCTTATTGAAGTGGTTCAGCTCTGCAGCATCACAGCGAGCGTTCGTTGTTAGAGAGCAGTCAGAAGTAGAAATCTAAAACTTTTACTTATGCTAGTTACAAAGAACATTGTACTGTTATCCAGTCCTTCCAGTTTGGGGAATATTCTGACATGTGCAAAGCTTTTTGACCAATGACCATTCTCTAAATATTAAAATGCAAAGCAGCCTAGTGGAGGATTAAAAGAGAGTGTGCGCACAAAAGCCCTCACTCCACAGAGGTTGTGAAAATTAGATCAGCATCTTCACAAAATCAGAACAGTGATGCTGGATTATAAAAAGTCTGGATGAGGGTTGAAACGCTGCTGCTACACATTAAGCTTTGGTTGTGGGTTGTGGGTGAGTAGCAGGGAATAAATGAATGTTTCAATGATTGCATCTACAGCCCTGCACACATGACTGATGTGTTTTTTATTCAAACGGCATGCTTTGCATCCCCATTCTACAGTAAGTACAGAGTCCACTGTACACAAAACAGTACTGTACAGCAGTGCTTTGTGTACATTGTTACACAGATTCTCCCTGTATACTGTAAGAACTCGCTTCAGGCCGATGTGTTAGCATATTTATCAAAGGAAGCAGGACGATTGCATTGCTACATTTCCAGCCTCAAAGAACTGTGAAAATGTGCTTATTGACCTTAATGTTCAGAGAAAGACAAACAAAAAGGCTTCCGATTTTAAAATGACACGCTGTCGCACTCGGAGAGGCCAAACCCTGTAGTTTGATGCTTTTCTCCCATTCTGCAATACGCACCAGCTGGACTGTCTGAGGCAGCTTTCAGCAGCGTTAACAGTGAAAGGGAGAAAAAGTGACAGGCTTTTACAAAAATCCCATCTGACTTCTCTACCCTGGAAACGCAAGATGTCTGTTATGTCTTTCTCTGAAAGGAAAAGTGTGACTTCTTGTTCTGGAATGGAGTCTCAATAAAGTTTTGTCAATTATTCTTTGAGTGTGGTCATTTATGTACTCATGCGTGTGCCCACACAGGGATCATTCTGCACTTGGGGGCGTTTTCTAACTTTGTAAGGGTCACCGCCTGCAATGAAATGGTGCCTACTCAGGCCACTAGAGCTGACCAATAAGAGCAGAGCAAGAATTTCAGGAGGAGAACAGCCTGCTTTCATTAGTTTTTATAATAAAGCTAATATGTGGAGGCAAATAGCATCATGCTAGTTGTTTAATGAAAACTTTTTGGAGGCTGGTATGACACTTTTGTCAGCTGCTGCATGGAACGCCCAGTTTAGACATTATATTGAGGCATTTTCTCATCGAATGTTTAGATTAAGCAGAGGAATATAAATAAATACATCCA
This sequence comes from Craterocephalus amniculus, assembly GCA_036024015.1. Classification (NCBI taxonomy): domain Eukaryota; kingdom Metazoa; phylum Chordata; class Actinopteri; order Atheriniformes; family Atherinidae; genus Craterocephalus; species Craterocephalus amniculus. Next base: position 19,540 of record JAVQJG010191117.1, on the reverse strand, counting down.
ATTTTCTCCTTTAACCCAACTCCAAGCCATTCTTTTCTGATCCACCTGCCTTTCTATAAATGTAAATGTTCATAGAGCCTCAACACTTGTACACACAGTACTCAGCCTCAGTTGTCAGATTATGAGGCTAAAATGACGTAAAGTTAATGTCTCAATAGATTTATTTTTTTAACCCGAACCTTCTGCTCAGTTGGTTATCTTCGGCTACTCCTGATTGGATACTACCCTTCTTTTAAACTGGTGGAAATTTGTCAGAAAGTGGCTTCAGCACAATTTTCAGGTCAAAATAGAGGCTTCTTATCAACATGGAACCGATTTTTAAAAAAAAATAATGATAATGTAATTTATAATCATGCTTTTATCAATGACTCAGAGTGGATTAATCATCAGCATAAAAACTACAGTTTAGCGCTGGATTTTAAACCTCCTGGAAAACCTCTGTAAATCACCTAAAGGGTCAAATATAGATCACAATTTATCTAGAAGAGTTATATATACAACCATTACTGAGAAATTGTGGACAATATAAGTGATTACACTCAAGGGCCCCGGTTATTTACAGAGTTTTGAGAGTTAAAAGTTCACAGATCAATTGAAAGTGAAGCACATCTTTCCTAGGATGTAGTTCAGCTTTTTCGAGGAAAACTCGTCACTTTCTTTACAGATTGATGGTGGAGTTCACAGCTTCGTCATCAGCTTTGAGCCACTCACTCTTACAGAAAGCTCCTCAGAGAGCCAGGAATACTCAGGAGATTAGTAAAGACACAAATAAACCAAGAGTTTACAAAGCAGCTAAGACGGGAAGCTGGTTGACAAACACGTGATCCTCACGATCATGTCAAGAGGATACAGCAAACATCCCCAGTCACCGACGACTTAAGTTAGTTCACTGATAATAGGCTTATAATTTTCAATGAGTCATACAGCATCTACTGTAAGCAATGACTACACTTCGAATGGATTAGTAGATGGGTGTAACATCTGAGAATATGCTTTGCCTGCATGCTGAGAATCCGCTCAACCAGAAGCACTTTTTGGACTCTATTCCCACAATATACTGATCACACACCATAGAGTACCATCTGCTCCGTGGTACTCATCACACAGCCTTGTGTCGGCGCTTCCACATGAGACAGCACGCCGTGGAAATACCAGCAAACCAGTCCCACCACGGGGGATAAGCAGGCCAAAAGTGTTCGGTTTCCATAATGAAGGGACACACTCTTGTAAACACCAATGCAGAACACACACACAGGTATTTACATTTCCTTAAGCATCCGATGTCACAAAGAAAAGATAAAATAAATAAATAAGAACTAGCATTAGGGAGAATATTGTGTGTTCATCAGACTCATATTTATATTGATATAGCGTATGCACATACACAACTGGTGACATACACAGATGGTCCACACACAGTATTTAGTTTCAGAGTCAAGTGTCAATTGTTTGAAGTGCTCTTCGATCATGTGACCTCCATTCAGAAAATCTCATTTGTTTCCCCACTTCTTTGCCTTCTTCTCTCCGAAAGAAAGTTTTATTGTGACATTAACAGATTTAACATGCAGTAAAACTGACCACATATTCAAGCCGGTGGTCAAATGTGCAGATTTTATTACAGCGTTCATCTGAATGAGTAAAACTAGTGTTTTGCAGGATGTGATTGGGGGAAATGAAGCTGAAAACTTGATTGCATCTCTACAGTGACCTATTTTAAACGTCGAGAGGATGCTCTATTTATATACAACAGAATGCATAAATTACTGGTGGTGGTGAAAGAGTAGGGAAGTGCAATAATAGCATTCCTTACCTCTCCTAAGTGAGGAGTAGGGTTGAATCCACAAAGATTGCACACGTCTTTCTTACACTCGGTGCACAGGCTGTAGTTGGGTGTGTCTGCTGGTCCGACGCTGAGCTCAACATTGCAGAGAGGACAGTTTCCCTTCGCTACTGGAGCTGGAGCAGCTGCTGGAACCTTCTCCTCCTTCTCCACAGAAATGGCTCTTGGTGGTTTCTTGGACTTAGCAGGTGGGGTGTCAGGAGCAAAGTCTGAATCTGGGGGAGACCCAGGGGCGGAGAAGGGTGAATCGGGTGGTGAGCCTGGTCCAGAGTCCGGTGGAGACCCAGGAGGAGACTCGGGCTCTTTCTCCTCCTCTCCAGTGACCAGATTGGTGGCTGAGCTCAGCAGGGATGATCCGAAGCTGAACATTTGAGATGCAGCGGCGGGAGGTTTGGCCGACTCTGTCAAACCTCCTAAACCTCCAAACAGCTTCCCAGCCACTGACTCCTCCTGTTTTGATGCAGCCTGTGCCTGAGGCTTGGATGACTCCATCAACCCGCCAAACCCCCCGAACAGTTTGCCCGTTACCGACTCAGCAGTTGTAGGAGGTTTGGCTGCGTCCGTGAGGCCTCCTAAACTGATTCCTCCTAAACCCCCAAAGAAGCTGGACTCCTGTTTGGCTTTACCCGGAGACTGCTGGGGGCTGGACTTCTGCTGAATGGAGCGACCTGTCATGGGGTCGATTTTGGGGGACCCTCCCAGTGACGAACCAGGGGAAGGGGGTCCTGGAGAGGAAGGACCTGGAGACTTCTGCCTGGGTGTGGTTGGTGGTGTTAATCCATGGTCAGTGGTGCTTTGCTGCTTTATGAGCAGCTTGCCGGGTTTGCCAGGCGTCTGTCTCTGGGGTGAGGGTGGGGCTGAGCCTTTCTTCATGCCAGGAGGCTCCATTCCTCCCATCGCCCGCTGCATTTGACAGTTCAGACATAACCACTCCTTACCCTGTGTGTGAAACAACATAGAGGTTAGACTAGATATGAACACATTTCCACAGCATTGTGAAGACAAATAGCATCTTTATGTGTTCATAATTCTTATAAATGGGCAAAGCAAGCCAATAAAATGATCAAAAATCAGAGTGTGAGAATTTTAATTCTCTGCTAACAAATCAGTCGGAAAAGCATATAATACAAATACCAGTTTATCCTCCATTAATTACAGTATAGGTGCTTCATATGTTCAGCACCAGCTGCTTTTCATTGTGTTTGTTTGACCACATCTGTGGCCAAAAACAGCCAGGCTGCACGGCAGAGCTCTTTGTTTAGTGTTTGGCTATCTCCTTGGTTTCCACTGTGCTCAATGTACAGTGCTGAAAGAGGCCACTGTTGACAGTTTGATCCGTATCTAGAGCAGAGCAGCTCATGTGTGCGCTGACTAATGCAACTCGCTGCTAACATGTATTAAAGCATGCAAACAGGACATTTTATCAATCCAATTCAAGTCTACATATCTAGATTGTTATGAACTGACTGGAACCAGGCGTGATCGCTAGCGCAGCACATCTAAAGAAAAGGTTCAAGCAGATGGAATCAGTTATTCTGCTGTGTTAGTATCATGGCCCACCAGCATTTATAGCTCATGTGTGACTGAGCACACTCCGTGGCTGGCACAGCATCTTCCTGTGGCCATGAAATGAGTCACCTTGCTCAACATTCCCCGGCTCCATATGGTCCCTCTGTTCTTCAAACTGTGTGTGCCACTCTTGGGAGACACACTCACTCTTTCCCAGCTTGGAAAATAGCAATATGCTGTTAGCAGGCTCAAGCTATGCTTAAATCGGGATTTACTGTCTGATTTTGAACCCTTCCACCATGTTTAGTCTAAAGTGAACAGGAGAAGTCTTTTTGCAGTGTAATGTGGAGCACAATGTCCTGAGTGATAAGTTTGTTATTTCACATCCAGAAAATAGACGGATGTGAGACCTTTCCTGCTGCCTGTAATCAATAATTCGAACTCTCTTCTGTATCAGGTAAATGACAGCGCACTGGCTGCCATTTTGTTTGACTACTAGATATTCTGAAAACCTACAACAATTTTTTTACAAAGGGATCTTAGTTGAATTACTCTTTTTTAAATATCAGAAGCAAAATAAATAAAGGTTCTCACCGCTGAGTCCGGTGGGCTGAACCCACAGAGGCTGCACACTTGGCTCTTACACTCGGTACAGTTACTGTAGTTGGGCGGGTCCTTAGATCCAATGTTCAGCTGGGTGGTCTTACACAGCAGACAGAGTCCACCCGCAGGTTTCCCAGCTCCCTGCTGACCAGGAGGCCCTGCACTTTTTGCTGGCGCCCCAGGACCCGGGGGTCCTTGCTGTCTGGGTCCAGGTTTCCCGGGTCCTTGTGGTGGTGGGCCGCCTTTTTGCTGAGGAGGCCCACCCTGGTCTGGTCTGGGTGCTTGTTGCCCTGGGGGGCCTTGGCCTGCTGGTCCCTGAACTTGCCTGGGTGCCTGCCCAGGTGGTCCTTGACCTGATATTGGCCCTTGGCCTGGTGGCCCCTGACCTTGCCTGGGTCCCTGGCCTGGTGGTCCCTGTCCAGGAGGACCTTGACCTGGTTTGGGCCCCTGGCCGGGTGGTCCTTGACCTTGCCTGGGTCCCTGACCTGGGGGTCTTTGCCCAAGAGGACCTTGACCAGATTTGGGCCCCTGACCTGGTGACCCCTGACCTTGTCTGGGTCCCTGACCAGGGGGTCCTTGCCCTGGTTTTGGCCCCTGTCCTGGAGGACCCCCTCCCTGTTTCTGAGGCCCCCCTTGTGGTCCTTTTGGACCTGGCCCCTGCTGAGGGCCCTTCCCTGGTGGCTTCGCTCCCTGCTTGGACTGGGCTGCTGCCGATGCATCTTCCTCCTCCTCATCCCCAAATAGTCCAAACTTGGGGATGTTGACTGAGTCCCCCATTGAGGTTATGGATGAGGAGACAGAGGAGGTCATGGATGACATGGCGTTGAGGGGGTTGGCCCCGCTGAGGAAGCTGGAGCCAAACATCCCGGATGACTTGGTCTCTGAGGCTTTTGGCTCCTGCCGGAATCTGGATTCAAAGAGGCTCAGCGATGAGGGGCTGCGGCCCGGGGTGGGCTTTCCAGGTGGACCCTGATTGAAGGCGTCAACAGTTCGGCTTTTACTGAGACCTGCTGGGCCCCTTGAGGCCCCGACCTGCTGGGCATCAGATTCTGAAGGTCTGAAATGGAAACAGATACAAAAATAATGTTTGTTAATTTCCTTGTACCAAACCGCCATGACCCCAAAGCTGAACTAAAAAATATAATCCCTCCAGTTCTAAAATCTAAAGAATTCTCCACCTTAGAGCCACATATACTCTAATACTTGCAACTCCAATGAAACACTTAATATTCAATCCTTTTTTTGTTGTTGTTTTGCTTAGAATATTTATTACTTCTGCCACATCTATTGTGCAGATAAGACAAGGCTAAGGCACACATACAGCATATTTTATGTACAAGAAAATGTAATGTAACTCATTACATCAGAAGCAGGGAAAAGAAGAATTAAGAATTATTATTTAAAAAAATCTTTTATAATAAATTGAATACACAAAGGATGGAAAAGAAACCCTTAAAGTAGATAAAATATAGGAAATAGAAATCATTTTTAGTTGTAATAAAAGGTGGCAAATATAAACGTTTTTAACTCAGTTTCAGCAGTTATTGCTAAAGCCTTAGTGCCATCTCTTAGGCCTGCTCAACACATCAGTGAATACAGAATGTGTGGCTAAAGCAGCCTAAGGGTAAAGCTGACAGAAATGTGAACACAATCGAATGATTTGGAGTGTAAACGACTGAGATGGTGTGAGAAATATACAGCTCCATTGTTAGGTCAGAGCGAGAGACAAAGAGCAAACCAGCTAGATGGTTTCAGAAATAAACCAGTGTCATAATGGACTGGCTGGAATGGAAGTAGCTTTATGATTGTGAGATGATGTAAACAACACGAGACCGGCTGTTTTCAAGTGGTGATGCGTCTGCCTTTATCATATTACCTTCTCAGGCAATAAAGTTTATTTGCCATAATGAATACAACATCTGATTATTTCCATAATGGTCATGAGTAATGCATGGCCAGGCGGCGTAGCAGCCCCGGTAAACATTGTAAGTGGTGTTGTCGTGCTTGCTGGAAGCCAGCTACACCGCAGCGCGTATTTCAGCACCGCGGTGTGTTTCAGGACCATGGACAGCGTCGAGGCTCATCACAAACCGGATGCATCGACATCTGGAAGCTGAAAACTTATACAGTAAAGAAAACGTCCAGAATCTAGCAGGGAGGACTATGAGAGATGACATTAACGCTTCTGTTCTATTTATAGTCATATTAATATTGATGCACCCCTCCCCCATCTCCTGCTCAGATATAAATAACAATTCCTCTCCAGTTGGAGCCAATTAGCGGTGACATTAGTTGATCTGATAACAACGGAGGAGACGTTTCTTTCTTTCTTTTTTTCCCTGAACGCCTAATAGCATCTCCGTGTACACAGCATGCAACCGATTAATTTGCAATTTTGCAAATTTTTTACAGTGCGCAGTTTAATTGACGATATTAGAGTGCGGATGTAAAGCTAAGAAAATGGGGGGATGCTTGTTTATCTGGCTGGTAGTATTTGCTGAATGCTTAGGCGTCGTTCAAACGGAAAAAAGGGAAAGAAACACTGGGCACGACAGATTTTCTTACCCAGCAGGCATTTCGACAAATTCTTACGAATACACTGCTGGAGGTGTGTCTCTTTGCCAAGGTTTCTCTGTGATCTCGAGCACAAAACATCTGATCACGTCAGAGTATTTATCCCAATATTTTAAACAAATGATCATCGTTTGGTGACCTTTATGCGTCCAGGTACAGTAGGAATAGCTGGACAACATCTACAGCTGGAATCAGATCATATCAGAGCTACTGTGCGTATTCGGTGAGAAGGAGCTATTCGCGTTCATGCAGAACATAATCAGATGTTGCTGATTATCCATCAGTCGCCTCTTGGTGCGGTTTGTAGGACTGAAAATGGGCGTGAACGGGCTTTCGCCTCCTTTACGGCATCTTTCTAAATTAGCGTATGCCGCACAGCTCATCAACACACCTCTTCTCCCTTCTTTCGCACACAAACATGATGGCCTTTTATGTCAATAATTTTTTTCTGTCTTTCTGCCACAACAGTAAAACATGCCATGTTAAATTCCCTGCCTTCGTGCAGCTGCTGCGCCTCCGGGCTGCCTGCCTTGCGCCCTTGACATCGCCGCGGCGAGCTGCCTCCTTTGCTCCTCGCTGAGCTCACTCAGGTTGACCGGAGTCCCATCGGACACCCGCACGAAGCCGCCCTTCCCGTCAGGTGCCAGCCCCTCCGGTAGCCCAGACGGCGGCCCTTCGCCTCCTTCCAGGCTCGCTTCGTTCCCCATATTCGACCCCTCCCGTCCCCCAGTATTCGGATCAATGCGCGATCCGAGCTGCCTTCGTTGGTTTTTATCTCCAATAAGCGCCGCGAAGACGGTGTCCCTCCGTGGCTCGAAGCATCTCAGGCGGTTGGCTTTCCTGTGGTTACTTCCCTGCTCTGACCCGCTTCTCTATTTCTCCCCTTTCTCGTTGCTTTTCTGAGCCTCGCATCTCTGCAGCTGAGCACCACAGTAACCACAGTTTTCCGTGAGAGGGGTCTCTGTTCTTAGTCAGCTAATTGCCACTGAAGATGGTTTCCGGTGAATTTCTACAAAGTAAATGCATTTTTTTTTGTTTTTTGTTTTTGTTTTTTTAGCTTAACAAAATTTTATTTGTCTTTAACTCAAATATAACACAAGGCTTCTGGGTAATAGAAATCTTGCAATTTTTTGAAATCCCAAACGCATCATTGATGTATCCACCAAGTATATCATACAATCACGCTAATATTCCACATTCTGCCTTTTTACATTGAAAAGAAAACAATGACTTCCGCCTTTTCCTTCACAACTTTGGTTTTCTTGACGCGGGTTCTCCAGCTGCCTCCTGCACTCCGCGCATGTTCCGCCTCTGACAGGTAATCCAAAGACATCAGCGAAGGAAAATGTGTATTTAAAGGCGACCGAGACAGCTAAATATGTCTGGCTTTATGGTCCGGAAGTCCAAAAGGAGCAGAATTTATCAGGAATGTGAGGTCTCTGGTCTTTCCAGCTTGCGCTTTTGGAGTTGGTCAAACCAAAAGAAAAAAAAACTGTAAACAATACTTGTTGGTCAAGTATCCCAGGCTTCAGAGGAGAGATTGGGGATGCTTACTGTAGCCTGTTTCTAGGGGACGTTACCATCAGATAAATTAGTTCAAATATACCAGGTACCAGGATTCAGGCAAAACCGTCCTCCAAGGGAGTCATTCGTTTTCTCTCCTATTTCCTAAATTATGGATCAGCCTCCCTCCCATCATATCAGGGCAGCCCTTAACGGGGAAACTTTAGAAAGATGAGTTAAAACACTTTCTCACTGGCATTTCAACATTTGTGTCAGATTGTTTTTAATAGGCCGGTTCGGGTTTTATGTGATTTCTCTGTTGGTGTACCTAGTTTTCGGTCCCGTGTGTGTCCTTTATCTTTTAATGTTTCTGTGTTTATATGTTTTCTTCTGCTGTTTTTACGTTTTATGGCATATTTTATATTTTGACACTTTGCTAAACTTATTGTTTTTAAATTATTTTATTGATAAAGTTGACTTGTGCTACCTTGGATAGGAGCAGATGTTGCTCTAGAACCTCCATGTACTTTTCAGCATTGATGGAGGTTTACAGATGTGGAAGCTGCCCATGGTGGCAACACCACAGCATCATGGATGCAGGCTTTTGATCTATTTGCTGATTCAAGATTGAAAAGTTGACAAAGATTTAAAGTTTTCCACTTTGTTTCAGACCATTTTAAATTAGCATTGTTTCAGAGAAGATGGCATTATTTCAGAATTCTTTAAAGAAGTGGTGCCCGAGGGCCCCATCACCAGCATCCTGCCATATTCACACAAACACGTTTTTTGTAAATCTTTTGATGATGTTACTATATATTGTTGAATTATCAAAATCTTTACACCTGAGAGACTCTGCCTCTTTAATTCATGTTACTGACCTGTTGCCAGTTAACCTAATTAGTTGCCTTTAAAAAAAATGCTTTTAAGTTATTTTTGATTCAGCCTTTTGTTGCGGTGTTGCAACTTTTTACAGATGTGTTGTTGCCATCAATTTCAACAGGATCTAATATTTCTCATGAAATGGTAAAATGTCTCAGTTTCAACATGTGAAATGTTTTTTTTTGTTCTAATTGGAATAACACTTTCGTTTCTGAGATTTGCAAATAATCACATCATGTTTTTATTGATATTTTCCGTGCATCCTAACTTTTATGTGACATTATAGGCCATATAAGGCCAAACATTGTTTTGCTATCTGGGCTGCAGAGGTCCACAGATGACTCATACCATGAGTAACATTGCCTGCGTTTTTTTTCCCTTTTAGTTAGCAGAATTGATGTAGAATGCCTTATTTTATATTTTAAGCTGTTATATTCTCAGATATGGTTATGAGCAGCTGCACATTGGCTGAAGCATGTTGGGAAATCATTGTTGTAAGGCTGGATAAGTCCCAATTAATTCTTTATCTCCTCTCAGTTTGTGAAGATTTGACAGCTCATCTTATCATAAATAGTTCAGCAAGTGATTGAATGACTGTATAAAAAAGGGAATGTAATGAAAGGACAACACAGAGCCTGCAGAGCATTGAATCCTCAAAATGACAACACAACATACACACCAATAGGAACCTGGCATTACATTAAATCACAAGCTGCACATCAAGTATGGAGTATGTCTGGCTCTGCTGTTGTGAGAATATGCACAACCAGCCACCGGATCCAGCAAGGAGGATATTAAAACCATCGTCTCTTCTCTGCTTCAAGATGATGTGGGGTGATATGACAGCAAGTGCTCATTTGCTGTGTTCTCTGTGGAGCCAGTGGGCAAATGTGTCCTCAATGGACCAAATTCAGAGCCCTAAGCACCTGGAAAAGAAGCTTCCGAATATGAGCATGTGACACCACCGATTATCATTTAAACCAATTTTCAGACGTGATGACAGCTGCTGTGAGTGGGATGTTAGATATCCTGATATTCTCCACACATCTTTGTTTATAGATTTTTGTAAGATGAGAAACCTGCAAAGACTATTTTTTGCTTTTTGTTTGAATACAATTCAGGATTTATTCGTTCACTGAGGCCAGTGTTGTGTATTTTTGTTCCATGTTTGAATTGCAGTCCTGTGCGTGGTTTCCCTCCGTTAGCAGGTGTGAGTAAGCATCCTGAGCTTCAGCCAAAACACTGACATAGCATCCCTGAGTATTGAGTGTGACTGACCAGCATCATGCTGCCAGATGAGGGATGGAAAGTTAACTGATTCATCAACAAGCAGTGAGAGACAGCTTCTGTAACCTCCGGAAAGGTTGCATTTTTCTTTTTGTAACCAGAAAGCATTATATAATCCCACAATTTGATGAACTGACTATCTAAAAACTCAGACTGTCTAAATTGTGCCTGATGGCCGGCTTCAACAAGCTCCTCTGCAATTTCCTTCATATTAAAAACTCAGTCTTTCAATTTTTCATTGCTTGTGACTGGTGTTTTACTGGCTTTTTATGAAAAGGAGCTAACAAACCGATACAGGTTTAAAATGGTAATTCCTTACTCAGCTCACATTCTAAATCTGCTTATTTAAGTTCAAGAAAACCTGGATAACTTTGTAAAACCACATGATTTTCTTTGTTGCCAGGTTGACGGCAAAACAAAGCACGGTGAGAACACAGAGGAGGCATTGAACTGAAAAGATCTCTGTGAAACCTGTGTTTGGTGCCACTAAAAGAAGACCTTGCTCCTTCATCAACAGGTAAAACTTCATGTACTGGAATGCCTAACGCTGCTTGCCAGTGTTGGGATAGATGCTGGCAGCCATTAGAGTCTCAAGCTGAAAATTTCACCTCAACACATAACATCACTGTTTTTTATCCTTTGCACTTTTCCCCAACTTTTCATTATTTTTTTAAATTTTATTTTCTGGATATTTATGACTTTTTGTTCATAATAACCTCGACTCCTTCACTTTCCTATTCAATAATATACAGTTTTTAATCGTTGACTCCCTGCTACCTTTTCTCTACCTCCTACTGAAATGTGTGTGTGTGTGTGTGTGTGTGTGTGTGTAGGTGCGTGTGTGTGTGTGTGTGTGTGTGTGTGTGTGCGTGTGTGAATTTTGGTGTCTCCAGTGTAAAATGAAGATATTGCAGCCAATATTCTGTTCCTCCTCTTTGTTTTACTAGCTGCTAAAGCACAGTGTGATTGTCTTTATGCTGAGAGGTGAAAGGAGTGAATTCATGTTTACTCTGTGTGTGTGTGCCACCCACATATTCACATAAACACACAGATATACAGTAACACAAATGCAGGAAAAGACAGGACATCAAACACAAACCTGGGTACAAATGCACAAACCCAACAAGGCATACACACACACCTACAGTCTTTTTAGCACACTTATAGCACTTTTGTTTAGGTTTTTCTTTAGTTTAATCAAAGATTTTCTCAAATCTTTGCCAGGTCTGACAACACGAATCAGCACACTTATTATGATTCAGCAATTTTTAAGTGTCTTTTAACCAAATAGATGAAGGTTGTTCAGTTTGGCCTCACAGCAGTGAAGCTGTTACTGAGTTTAAGCTGTGACTTGTGTGTCCTTCTGGAGGGCATATTATAGGAAGTACATTGTCGCTTAAAATGGCAACAAGTTCCCTAAAACCAGACCTTATGGGGATTAAATTCTAACACTTTATTTTATATCATGATCATCTCCCCTTTTGGACACTCGCAGCATGCGACAGATATGTGAACCTGTGCTCTTCAGCCTCAATAATGTAACCCGAGTCTGGTAACCAGATAACACACGCGGCACTGTGGTCATTAAATTTGAATACACAGCTGGGATATGAGGCAGAAAATCTAACAAAGGCATATTCTCCTCTGCAGACGCTTCAAAACTCCAGTTTATGTTTATGTTACTAAACATCGTCTTCAAAAACACACTAAAGACCCTGCAGGTGGGAACCGGTGAGATTACATGTGTACTACAACAGTCAGATTCCCTCTGTGATATGGTTGTCTAAACAAACTATACTGGAACCTTCCCAAGAGAGCTTTAACGCCGTAATTCCCTCCTCTTTACAGAAACAAGTGCAAAGACCAAACAAGAATTACATACCTGTGTTATTATGCGGGAGTGGGTGGCTGTTTCTATCCTCAAAGTGAATGTGAGGTGATAAGGAGGAGCAGCTCCCAGGTGACGGCGCACTTGCAAGTGACGTTTAATTTCTGGTATATTAGGGCTGAGCCTCTGTTATCCCTATTAGCATCCTGGCAAGCGTCTAATTCTGCTTTCAGTGCCAGTTTCTTCTGGCCAGCCAGACGCAAGGGACTAAAAATATTGTTAAAGTCACAGAGGCTCCCTCTCTTTCCTTACTCTACCTGACTATCCACATGCACGCAGCGGGCGTGCACGGGCGCACCTGCTGCCAGCACATAGACACTCACTCAGACAGACAAAGGCACACTCATGCGCATACATAAGCAGCCTTCTAATCCTCTTTTCCTCTGAACGATGGGCCAATCACACTCTGCTCTGGGCTGTAAGCTGTTTTCTTGTGCATAGTGTGCATGTGTGCGCAACGCTGCCATACTTTGAGGTGTGATGGTTGAGGGTTAAACGGCCAATCAAGTGAATACATTTTCAGCAAATTAGCTTTCACACATTTTGCTTTTCACAAAAAAGGCTTATAAAGATCCATTGAGAAGCCATGGCAACAGCATCTGTTGATCCCAATCAGTCCAAATAAGCAAGTGGGTGTCATGAGTGCAGCTGTGCAAGAAACACAGACATTAGTCTTAGTAAATTGAAAAAGAAATAGGGCAAGTTTCTGAGCATGTGGAGGCAGCTTCCTCCCAGCTTGATTCTGTTTGAATAATGTTCTCCACTCCCTGAAGACACACAAAGACGTCTGATTCAGACTCGCGAAACGGTGTCAAAGTTATATAAGCCCCTTTGTTTCAAACAAACTCGCAGCAGCGCAATCCAGAGAAAAGAGAAATGCGTGCATGGAGCTGGCAAAAAAGCTCAACGTGATGTCTGTCTGAGATTTCTGTGTGGCGAATGTGGCCACAGAAATCTCTGTGGTGTTTAAAACTAACTTGTACTGAAAAACAAAGCTGCTTAGCGTTCTCTCTGCTCAACCTCATCCTGACAGTGAGGAGTTATAAGTTACAGAGTCACAGTGTTGGCTTTACATTTCACCTGCAGATGAGATGCAGATTTTTGCAGCACATGAACAGAACTGAAATTAACTTCTAAGGTTTATTTCCAAGAGGTTGACATTCTGTTGGAGTGAAGGACACAGCAAGGAGACATTACGTTGTAGCAAGACTCCTAATAGGATTTACTGGTTGTTGTCTGGAGGCCAATCTCCAAAGCCACAAGTCCAGTAACTGATTGATGTAACACCAGTACAGCCTCCTACCTGAATACATTTGAACAGTTAACAGTGAGGTAGGAGAGTAGAGCCACAATAAATAGCAGCAATTTACACTTTATGCTTAGTTGGTGGTATGAATTAAACAGGAAATTCTCTCGTTCTCTTTGCTCTTCCCACTGATCACTCAGCGTGACAACATTGATGCCTTTTTTTCGTGGGAGTCTGGATTCCTGTGAGTTTACCATTTATTTCTAAGTCTGTTATAGAGGCAGCGGCTTGTGCTAATTAAAGAGGTTTACTGCAGGGTGCATCATACAAGCTTCAGCCAAAAACGAAAACAGACTTTTATTGGAAAAAGATAAAAAAAACTTTATTTGGCTTTAAATACCAGAAAGTTTAGATAGTAGGACATCAGCTTCTACGTAAATACACAGAATAACCCAGTAGCATTGGGTTTGGATAAACGTCTTAAAATCTATTTACCCTATTTTCTGTTGTGTAAATACAGCCAGCACCAGCAAAGCTTATTGACTGAATATAATCTAATTACAAATAGTTTATTAATCCTGAAGGGAAATAAAGTAGTTTCGAGATAATCTTCCAGAAACACTTTAATCGGACAGAGATATGTACTGGTCCATGTTGTAGATAAGGTGAGGGAGCCTCTGGTTGAAGATACACTTGTATAGTCACTGCAGTCTGAGCAGCTTTTGCAGCATTTTTCTTTGCACCATCTGCTCCCGGAGTTTTATCCCTATCATGAGCTTGTGACTTTATCAAATACACATTTTAGTCCAAGAAATACACACTAATTTCACAATAATGGCTCAGAAATTCTAAAGCTGCACATTTCTTACTGGCATGACTTTCTCACTCTGAGGATGTCAACAGTTTCCACTTTTGTTTGGCTCAAAAATACCACATGAGGTGTTTGTGGGAGGTGTTCTAGAACATGCCATTCCTGGTTTAAATCCTGCATCAAGGACCAAGAGGGAAGAGGTGATGGCATGAATCGAAATGCAGAACAACAGAAGAGCTGAAGCCAAGTAGCATCTGGGGTTTTATATGATAACCACAGTCTGTCCACACATAACTAATGACAAAATGAGCAGCAGGTGAGGCGACCAGGAAAACTCACCAGGTGGGTGAAACAGCAAACAAGACAGTACACAAAACAATAACAAACAGAGACTGAAGTAGAATCTGCACACGGTGACACTCTGACCTGTGTAATCTTTTCCAGTCTTTTTACTGTTTTCCACTTCCTTGATTACTCACACTTCAGCTTCCTTGCTACCTGCTGTTAGTCATGTTAGCAGTTAAGTTAACCTACTGTGACCAAGCAAAGTGCAAGCTCCATCACACACTCCTCCATACATACAGTGATTACTGCATTCCTACAGGAGGGCAGTATCAAAAATATGGAAAATATAAGGGTAAAGGTTTGTTTTTCCTTCTCAGATGAAAAAATCCAACAGTTTAAAGTAAATGTAACATGAAAGTATGACGGTAAAAACTATACTATACCTAATTTTCCACGAGCAAGGACACTAAAACAATTTATGTTTGTTGATTTAATGATTATTAATGGTGGCATGAGACTAATTAGGATCATCTTGGGATAGAGGATGTCAGCAATCCTAGCTTTAAAAGATGAAAGTGTGAAAAGAGGGAGGGTGGATTAAAATATGGGGGGGTGGGATGAGGAGAATGGATGAAGAAGGGACGGATAAAGACTGTGGATGATGGATGAAATCAAGGATAAATAAGGATAATTAGTTGAGAAAATGATTCAGGTGTTTGGAGGTGTTACTGAGATGTGTCTCCCGTCCCAAACATAGGTTAACTTCTTAACTTTCATTTCATTTCATTTAATTGATGTTTATTTGAATAGGGACAAGTAGGTTTCATCAGCTCATGTCACATACTACAACATTATAGCCAAAGCTAATTCCCAAATGTCCTTTCCTAGAAGGGCTTTTACAAACAAAAAATAAATGAATATAAAACACACAGCATTACTGTAACAGTAACACAATGTAAAAAATTCCAAAATTACAAATGGTCACAAATCTGACCTCTGAATAAAAAGTCTATGTTTATGTTTAAAAAGGACCCAGTTTGATTCTCCCTTAATTTAGTGATCAATCCGGTCACCACATTTTCTAATAAATGGACAACTTCTCATGCCGCTGTAGACTATTTTAATCTCCATCATACCCCTGTCTCATTTTCAGCATTGTCCTTCCCTCTAGCTGCCCCTCAACACAATGACATCCTGTTCAGCCCCTCGACCACCAGCATCCACCTGTACAGGAGAACAATTTATACTTACAGTATTACTCCAAAATTAAATTGAGAATCCATGTTCATAGGGAACAATGGGATAAATGCTTAGAAGTCAAACTTTATATTCCTTGATAAAGCTTTTATAAACTTTAATAGTGGGTCGTCTAATCAACTGACAGTGGAATCTTCCAGAAACCAACAAAAGCTTCAAGCACATTTCAAACCACCGAAAAAGTGTCAAACTTCCTCCTCCTGAATGATAACAGCTCGTACCATCCCTCTTTCACTTTACAGAGGCCTGACATTTTGTCCATTAGCTTCTTGGCTCACAATCCGATGCTTAGTCTTGTGAATCTAAATCACTGGCGGTTGTATTTCAAGCTTGTTAATCTTTGTCATCGCTCTGATCACTCACACTGTCCAGCAGGTTGCAGCCTGAAGGGTTGGTCAGACAGTGATACTGATCATAATACGTTGCTAATCAGTTCATTCACACACTGACTTGTTTGTCACCAATGAAGTGTTTAAATGTCCAGTGGTCACAAGTTTAGCTTTTTGAAATCCTTAGGAATTGAAGTTGATTCACAAATGTGACCAACCAATTTGAAAGGTTAATCACATTAAAACACTCACATATCACCTTAAAATTATTGAAATCCAATGATCTGCCAAGCTTATGTGGTTATGAGTCAGAAAATGTTCATTTTTCAGCCAATCAGAAAATAGATATTGATCCTTCATTTATCTGATGGAATCAACAGAAGCTGACGGCCTGGCTGAGGCCTCTCCAGGATCTAATGGGATGATACATGCAGACCGATGGATGGGGAAAGTTGGTTTAAGTTTAGAAAAATGCTGACAGAGGCGACATAAAAATAATGTGGCTTGGAGAGACAATCAAGTCTCCATTGCTCATAAATCTTTGACACACACCGGCTACATTCCAGCGTCACAGACTGTGGCTTCAGCATGTTCAAAAAGACCAAACAGATGGGTCCTGGTGACGTCAAATATAAAAGTGCACCATGGTTGCACCATAATATGGAGTTAACCAGAGGGTTATGTAAAGTGCTCTGAAGCAGACTCTCTCTGCCGACCTTGGGGTAGACAGTCAACCCTGACGCTGTTTTAGTAAAATCAGAGACGACGTTTGGAGCAGAGAACTTAGGAAGTCCTTCATGATTTACCAAGTCCTTGAATGTAACCCTGGAGCTCAGTGAGAATCTCTATTCTTTCTCTTGAGACAAGCAGGATTAGGTCATTGATCACTCCATCAATCCCAAGCAATCAGTGAGTGGAGTGTGTGTGCGCGAGTACACATAGTGTCAACACATGTGGCTCTCTGCACAGTTGTGTGAATCCCATCTGCTGTATGATGCTTGTAGCTCAGTGCTATAGAGACAGATCAAAGCAGCGAGATCACAGCCTCCCCTCTCAGGAGGGATCTTAACCCCAGTGGAAATAAGACACATTTTTTAAACATGATAAGGAAACGTGATTTAATAGCTTTTATTTTGGGCCAAATAACACAAAAAATATTTTTTTTGTTTTTTTATCCTAATTTTATGGTAAAATTGTTTTAAAATTAGCAATCAATAAGATTTGTTTAGTTTAACTTGTCTTACAGATAATTATTTTTGTCAGGAGAGACAAGCTGATCAAACCCTTTGACTTAAAAAAAGAAATGATATTCTGCCTCAGGGGTTGACACCATTCATTTGAGTGATATACTGTCTAATTGCTTGTACACATAAGCATCAGTAGTGCCACACTTTTTTATTAAAAAAAAAAAAACTCTCATTTTTCCCACAGAAAACATTGTCCCTGACAGGTGTGCCATGTGGTTGGTAAGTCATACTGTACCTCAGAGGTCTGTACTGTTTTCTCACTGGTAACAACCAGCAGGACACCGGCTACATGTAGGTAGAGACAGTGCACAGTCCACTGCAGTGAATCAGCTTGTGTGTCTGCAAGCAGCTTGATCCTAACATGAGGCCAAACTATAGTCATTTGTGGATGAATATAATAGCAATAGTTTGATAATTTCTATTCAAGGCGGTATGTGTCAGCATATAATTACTTTTTTTTTTTGGTGTTTATTTCCCTCTTCTTCTCTGTTGCTGTTTAAAGGTGACTAATCCTCCCACCTGCAAATACGTTTACCTCAATTTAAAAGGAAAACTCCATCTGCATTGGTTGTCATCACTTTTAGGCATCTATGGAAAAAAACATCAACCCGGAGATGAGCAGCTGCCTCACACACATTTATTTCCAGTTAGCCTGAAGCCAAAACAGAAAATCTTTCCCAGGTTGACATTCTGAACCTGTGAATGAACATTATATGGTCTGTAATTTGCCATAGAAGTAGACATCAGACAAACGGGGAAAAAAACACCTTCAGATCCAGATTTAGACCACTAACATAAGCTGAACTTACACACTGAAGGTAAGAAAAGCAAAGATGCATATGGAGAAAGGCAGCAGGGTTCCATATGAGAGGAAAATGTCATGTGGCATTAAAGCCCATTTATGCTTCGCATCATGCCTCCCTTGTTGCCGTGGTTTCTGCTACAGCTGCCACTCACCTGGAGGGTTGCTAATTAAGGGATCCCTTGAAGATTGTCATAATGCACATTGCAGTTCCCTGCAGTGCAGGGCAGCACACAAAAGTATGCATGGACAGATATGTGTGTTACACAGTGAGAGAGTAGGTAAATAAGGGTGACATGACTTTACAGATGTTTCAGCATCAGCTGCAGGGAGGTAAATAGAAAAGATAAATTAGATTAGACTGACAGAAAGAGCAAAAACAGAAAAAAAACATTAAATCTTGTATTTTATTTTATTATATGAAAATGAAGGAGGTGGCTTGCTACTTTCTTGTCCTGTCATTGACCTAAATCTCTATTCTACTTTCCCACAGCCTTGATTTTCCCGGAATCCGCCAGGCCAGCTCATGGGCAAGAAAGGATGAGTCAGAGCTTCTGAGCAGAGCCCACTTTCAGCAGTACTGAAGAGCTTTGGATGTGCATACACATACAGGCTACTGCATATACTTCCCATGCACAATAGATATATCATGTACTTTATATAGCACACAGAAATGGGTTCATATTATCAGGCTAATTATTAGAACAGCAATTAGAAAATTCTGCCAAAAAATGAAACTTAAACTGCTGGTTACTTTTTTAACGATGCTTTGTTAGCTCCAGGTTGGAACCCCTTCTCCCTTCAGAACTGCCTTAATTCTTGGTGTCATTAATTCAATTCAAGTGGTGATTGAAACATTCCTCAGAAATGCTTTGCTCCGTATTACACATTCATAATGAGAATCTCCTGTTCCCCCACACCCCAAAGGTAAAATATTGGATGTGGTGACTGTGGACCGGTTGGTTATGAGCTTTGTGACATCATCCTGCTGTAGCCATAACATGTTACACTGTGCTCTTAAAGGGATAGACATGGTCAGCAACACTACTGAGGCAGGCTGTAGTGTTTTAAACCATGCCACAGTAATACTATGTGGCCTTAAGTGTGCCAAAAAATATCTTCCACACCATTACACCACCAGCAGCCTGAACCGTCTTCTTGAACCCAAAGAGAATTAAACCAAAACCTATCAACCATGACAGATGGATCCATGCTTTCATGTTGTTTATGCCCAAGGCTCAAATTATACTGCGGCTTTGGGTGCAGCCTTATTTTCGGGCATGCACTGCAACTTCACAAGTCATGTGCACATGCATGTTAGTGCATGGCAGGATGACCAAAACCAGGGTAATTTCCTGCTAAAGAAAACTTTTTAAGGGGTCAATTATCTGGGCTGTTCATGGTTCAAACAATGCTGCTGCCTCTACTACTACTACTACTACTACTACTACTACTACTACTACTACTACTACTACTACTA
>JAVQJG010191115.1:0-22003 GCA_036024015.1 Craterocephalus amniculus | reverse complement strand
ATAATTGTTGAGAAAAGAATGGAGCTTTCAGACTCATTGGTACATAAAGATTCAGGTGTCTGTATGCCGTAAGATGCAAGCCATTTGGTTTGGTGTTTCTTGGGATAAATGGTTTGATTCGCTCACTTTCTGTCGTTGTTATACTTGTGTGCCTCCAGGTTCAGGCAAGTCCTTTTCCATGATGGGAAACGGCGAGCAGCCAGGTTTAATCCCTCGCCTGTGCTGCTCACTGTTTGAGAGGGTCCACAAAGAGGCCAACGAGGCCCATTCTTTTAAGGTGGAAGTGTCCTTCATGGAGATCTACAACGAGAAGGTCCGGGACCTGCTTGATCCCAAAGGGTGAGTCTTGAGGATGCATGACATGCATCAGCGCACTGAACTTCATGAGCTAATGCTTTGGAGCCCAGACGACAAATGCAGATGGTTACACAAACTGTGGTGTAAGCTGACAAAGTTTTGATTCACTTAAACTCCCAGCACAGGCAGTAACCTGTTTGCCAGCTCCCACGTCGTGCTAGTTTGCAGCGCTGTTGTGTTTAGACGCCTAAAAGATGGGATGCCGACAGAAGTATGCGAGTAGGAAGGTCGACCGAGTCATTTCCTGCCAAAAAGCAGCCAGCATCGTCCTCTAACACTGCTGCATTCTTTTCCTCTGTGGTGTGATGTGGGTTGGCAGACAGACCGCCGGGAAGCCAGAGCTGTGAATGGCTATGTTTCAGGGATATCTGTTAGGGAAGCTGGGAGCAGGAGAGCAGTCTCAGCCTGCTGTGATTTAAGCCCAGAGAGGGGCTACAGTGCAGGGCTCTGTGTCCTGCAGATGTCTGAAGACGCAGCCGGTGTCATTTTGAAGGAAGCTTCCTCCTATGTACATAGCAAATCTTAAGACTCTTTATCCCGTTTGGGTGAGTAAATATTAGCAAATGGTATAGACATGAAATGTTGTGTGTTAAAAGGGTCTGTCACACCCAGCTGGTAGATAGCAGAGAGTACTGCAGTGGATGTTTTCTTTACTTCTGTTGATGGTGGAATATTTAAGTGGACACAGAGCCTTGTTTCTGCTCATCAGTTTTTATAAAACTATTAATTACTGATCCATAAAGTTCTTACAGATGAAAGAAAGTTTCCCCGTATCATCTAGAGGAACACCTTACTTAAAATAACACAACACATTTAACTGTTTAGTTAAATGTTAAAACAGCATCAATGGTCTTTTTTGCTAATGTCCAACATACAGTTGTGTATTTGAATGTGCCCACATTGATGTCTGCAAAATTTTTTTTGAAAAGCCTGCTTTCTGCCTTCCACGTGCTTGTGTGCTAACTCAAATAACACTCATGAACTTTGGCAATTATCTAAATGGTGATTTGTTGTGTAACCTACATAATGCCAGTATGAAGTTGTAAAAAAGAACAGCAGCAGAAGCCAACCTGCACTTTGTTAGTTACCTGCAAAAAGTTGTTTATCGAGTCATCAATTGGCATCGATTTGACAGTTCCAATATGCTGAAATTAACAAGACAGTGGAATTGAAGACCCTTTCATATAAAATTATCATTTTGATGATGATGATGATATGATCTTTAGGCTGCAAAAACTCCTGCCATGTTGGACTAAAGACAAACTGGGTGCTGAACTTAAGAAAGTGATGTATTTGCTAACCACTTAGCATGCTAGTAGATGTGTCTGTGCATACACATTTTCTAGAAAACAAATGAGGAATGCTAAATTTAACATGGAGAAAATGAAGTGTGCATGTTTGGTACTGATCAGAATTTTCCCACCATTTTCTATCTATACACGTAGATCTATATAGATGTGTATGTGTAAATATATAGAGCCATCTTTAATCTTCTTTTCTTCTGTTCAAAGGAGCCGCCAGTCTCTAAAAGTCCGGGAACATAAAGTTCTCGGTCCGTATGTGGATGGGCTTTCGCAGCTGGCTGTGACCAGCTTTGAGGTGTGTCTCTCACGTCCACGTCATCACGCTGCCACCAGAGATGAGGCTGAGTCCGCTTGGTCACCTACTAAAGTGCCTCCTATGTCATACACACACAGATATGATGTACAGCATCCGGACGAAATCCCTTTACATTCTGTCATCTGTCGAGTTGACAAACCACTGATTTATAATGGAATAACCTTGCAGCCTAAAACCCTCCCTGGTGCAGAAAACGCTATGACACATATTCTCGGTTTGGCTGCAGTTGTGAGGTGAAATGTAGTTTACATGCCAAGCCTTGGCAGGTCCTTCCTTAATTACGTTAAAACATCTCCACCCTGTTCTTCTGTGCTCCGCTCTGGCTGATTTTAGCGCCGTGGGTTTCCCGCTGTCTTTCATGACCCAGATAAATAAAATGAAAAGCAGCCTCATGTGAATACCTCCAACATGGGCTGTGTTTATAAGAATACTTTAAAATTTAGAAATTCTTTTCACATCCATCAAAAATATATTAATTATTAATGTTGAGTTTTCATCTCTCATCTAAATAAAATGACACATTTTTTTTATAATTTATTGTTTCACAATAATTTATTTATTTTTTTAAGGACATTGAGGTGTTGATGTCGGAGGGGAACAAATCTCGCACGGTTGCAGCCACCAACATGAACGAAGAGAGCAGTCGATCACATGCCGTCTTCAGTATCATTGTCACACAAACGCTCTACGATCTACAGTCCGGGGTTAGTTTTATTCTGATTGTCAACCTTTACATGAGACAAATGTCTGTTTTTCCTTTAAACCTGTCTGTCATGGGTCTGATTGTGCACGGAAACAGAATTCAGGGGAGAAAGTGAGCAAAATGAGCCTGGTGGACCTGGCAGGAAGTGAGCGAGTATCCAAGACTGGAGCTGCTGGGGAGCGTCTCAAAGAAGGAAGTAATATCAACAAGTAGGTTTTTTTTTTCAACATATCGATTGAATATGAAGTCTGACTTCTTGACATGTTTTTTTGTTCTGTTTTAGGTCTCTCACTACGTTAGGCTGTGTGATTTCTGCTCTGGCTGATCAGTCTGCAGGAAAGGGAAAGGCTAAGTTTGTGCCTTACAGAGATTCAGTCCTCACCTGGCTGCTGAAGGTTTGACCCCCAAATTACATGTTTTTATCGCCGCCTTTTGGTTGTTATAATGACCTCTTCCATGCTGACAAACAGTAAAGTACATTTCCTCTTTGCAATGTGTTCCCTTAAATCCAGGACAACCTTGGCGGGAACAGTAAGACAGCCATGATAGCCACGGTGAGTCCGTCTGCTGATAACTATGAGGAGACCTTGTCCACGCTGCGGTACGCCGACAGGGCCAAGAGAATCGTCAACCATGCCGTGGTGAATGAAGACCCGAACGCTCGGATCATCAGAGAACTGAGGGAAGAGGTGGAGAAGCTTAAAGTTCAGCTCTCTCAGGCGGAGGTGAGGCAAGAGGCGGGCCAGCGTGGATTGTCAATAAGTTCATGCCAGAATGAACAGCAGTGCGACTGACTGCTTTCTGTCTTGTCTTTCTGATTTCCATCAGTCTTTGAAGGCTCCTGAGCTAAAGGAGAAACTGCATGAATCGGAGAAACTCATTCAGGAGATGACGGTCACCTGGGAGGAGAAGCTGAAGAAGACAGAGGAGATTGCCACTGTAAGCATGAGACACAAAAGCTCCGAATCCTGAGCTCTAATTCAGTGTGTATTTATATGCGCCGCTGCACTGTTATTATCTGTGTTTACAGGAGCGCCAGAAGCAGCTGGAGAGCATGGGCATCTCTTTGGAAACTTCGGGGATTAAAGTGGGTGAGGACAAGTGTTTCCTGGTCAATCTGAATGCGGATCCTGCAATGAACGAACTACTGGTTTACTACCTGAAGGTAATCCCGATTCACAATGTCATCAAGTGACTTTTTGTTTGTTTTTAAGTAAGAAATGCTTCAAAATGCAGCTGATTTAATACAATAATTACATTAGGATAAAGTGGTGCCAATTCTCCACTCAGGGGCCATGAAACCACAGCATAATACGGGGTGTAGCAAAGTTGCAGCGTTAAATGAGTCCCAGTAAAACTGCAAACATTGGAAGAAAACAGAAATGCTGAAAATATAAGATTCTTGTTAATAACTGAGGTAATGTATAATTGAGACGGTGAAATGTTCCCTCCCTATGCCCATAAAAACATACAAAGTTGAAAACGCTTCATCGTGACTTGAAATTGACATTCAGAATCGTTTCAAAATTTCCAAGTATAAATTAAATAAAAGGCAAAAAATGATTAGCTTGACTTTCAAAGCCTCTGCTAGGTGACAAAGACATGTTAAACTTTGCCAGGTTAGTTTAAGTTTAAACTGTTTTTTAATGAAAATGATTAGTTTTCTCCCAACTAATGAGAGCTGTTTCTGGCTTATAGAGGAACAGAGTTAATCAGCACGTTTAGTTACTAAAAGAAGATTGAATGTGAATTAAGATCTGTTTGAATCGATACAGAATCGAATCATTAACCCAAGAATTGGAATCGAACTGAATCGTGAGTTTCTGCAAGATTCACACCCTTAATACATATGTTGCTGACTATCTCTTTGCTCCACACATTGTGCATCCATTGACAAAGGCCTTGTAATTGATTGTTTCATTTGTCTTTTTTTAAATTCTTTTTATTATATTGATTGTGTTCACATTCTATGTGCAGCACCTTGGTCAACGCTGATTGTGTATAAAGTGCCATACAAATAAAAATTGATTGATTGATTGATTGAAAGGCCTTGTAACACATCAGCACACAGGTTGCTTTAGTTTAGATGAATGTGTGGGAGTAAAAGTCCAGTGAAAGCAGGTCTGAGGCAACGAGCTGCCCAGTTGGACCTGTCAGAGCAGAGGCATGTGAGAAAAAGTCTGCACAGTTTGCAGAACAACAGGCCTTTGTCTGGCCCCTGCAGGCCCGCCTGGCATATCAGTGTGGAATGACTATGGTAACGTGAAATGGGTTATTACATCCTCTAGAAGCTGCCGTGTTTGCCTAACAACGCCCCCTCTGCACAAACCTTTTTGTCATTGTGGCTGAGGTTTGCTTTAGTTTCACATTTAACTGAAGTCGGGGAGTTAATGTTTTTCTAATTTCCTTTTACAAACTGCTTGAGCTGATTGTATTTGGGTCAGTCATAGTTTTGTGAATGTTTCCTCCACCTGTGTGTAGGAGCACACGCGTGTGGGTGCAGACACATCTCAGGACATTCAGCTCTTCGGGATCGGTATCCAGCCAGAACACTGTATCCTGGAGCTCTGCCCAGATAGTGATGTCACCCTGATGCCCATAGGGAATGCCAGGTGAGCTTTTATCCAGCTTCATCCAAAATATGTGCTATCTTCCTCCCTATCTGCTCCCTGCATGGATGACTGGACCTCAGACTTTCACATGACCTCAGTGCGCAGGAATCTCATGATCTGAGCTCCTGCACTTTGATATCAGAGCTGCGTTACAAAAAAGAAAAAGATTTCCTTCTCAATTAGTTAGTTTTCCACTTTTTAAGTCAAAGATTGTATTTCTACAGACATTTTTGTGTTTTTTCTACAGGACGTGTGTGAACGGAACAGTGATTGACTCCTTAGTCCACTTGTGGCATGGAGACCGAATCTTATGGGGAAACAACCACTTCTTCAGGTATGAGCACTCTGCTTTTGTTGCCACATTCAGGCTTGTGGACATGCATAGAAGGGACCGATTAAATGTTTTCTTCTGTAGGATAAATCTGCCGAAACGAAAGCGGCGGGACCGCTTGAAGGAGCTGGAGAGAGCTTCTCCCAGGGAGAGCTTCATTGAAGCAGATGTGGAGACCGCCAGCGAGGCCTCCTCTGAGCAAGACTACAGCTACGAGTTTGCCCAGATGGAAGTCATGATGAAGACGCTTGGAAACAACGGTACGATTAGGAGACCGAATGAACAAATTCAAGCCTCTATGCTCATTTATTCTTTTGTAAGTGATTTTAAAAGGGTCTGTATTCAGTTATATGTGTGCCATCGTATATAGACCCCATGCAGAATGTGGTCCAGGTGTTGGAGAAGCAGTACCTGGAGGAGAAGCGAATGGCTCTGGAGGAGCAGAGACTGATGTATGAACGAGAGCTGGAGTCACTACGGCAACAGCTGTCTCCTGAGAAAACGCCGCAGCATCACTGCAGCAGCAGCGAACGCCTCACTTTCCCAACACACACACCACACGGCAAGCTGCGTCTGTGGACAGAAGAGCGGTGAGTGGAAACACACACAGGTCATGTTCGTGTTGGAGTATTCAAGTCTGGCAGTAAAGCCGAGGTTTAGACGCACAAAAATCAGAGCTCTTTTTTTTTCTACTACTTTCTTTCTGGGACATACATCTTGTTAAAATTACAAGATTTTCCTCACAAAAACTAAATTTGCATCATCTGCAAATAAAATGATTTTCATGTTTGTTTTTAATTCATATATGTTATTTATGTACAAAATGAACAGAAATGGCCCCAAAACTGATCCTTGGGGAACCCCACTAATTACACTTTGTACACTGGATTTGGCTTCATGTAATTGAACATACTGTTTCGGGTATTGACTATACCCGATTTCACGGCCGGCTAGCTTAGTTAGCGATAGCGGCTAGTTTTTTTTTCTTTTGTGTGACGCTTTTTTTCGGCTAAGGGGTTTAACTTTCGTAACTTAATACCAGATCACTATGGGAACGTTATTACTGGCTGATCGGAGTCTGGACTTTCCGAAAATTAATCTGGCAGAGAAATAGCGTCACGCCAAAACTAGCTGGACTTGAAATCGGGTATAGTCCCTTTAAGTAACTTTCTATCCAATCATCTGCTATCCCTCTGATTCCGTATCTATGCAGTTTTTTCCATTAACAGTTCATGATTCACAGTATCAAAGGCTTTCTGTAAGTCTAAAAAATCCCTACAGCATGTTCTTTATTTGACACAGGGATGAGCTTTTCCGTCAGAGTCTGTCTCGACTCAGAGAGCAGGTCGTCAAAGCCAATACTTTGGTGCGAGAATCCAACTTTTTGGCAGAGGAGATGAACAAACTCACCGACTATCAGGTCACCCTTCAGATTCCTGCAGCCAACCTCAGTGCCAACCGCAAGGTCAGACTCATTCCTCATGTTCAGGCCTCACAGCACCGCTCAGAATAAAACTTAATGTAAGCCATTGTGATGCAGCGTGGAGCAATCGTCAGCGAGCCCGCCATTCAGGTGAGGAGGAAAGGGAAGGGAACCCAGGTGTGGACCATCGAGAAGCTGGAGAACAAACTGGTTGACATGAGAGATCAGTACAGAGACTGGAAAGAAGGCACAGAGGAAACAGTGAGAATAAAAATGCGATTAAGAGAAAGAGATCAACAAAAAACAGAAAATGTATTTAAACCTGATTCTTTTTCTTTTTTTGTTTTGTTTTTCAGTATAACAAAGCAAACGGTAAACACTGTGATCCGTTCTACGAGGCCCACGAGAACCACAACCTGATCGGGGTGGCCAATATTTTCCTGGAGTGCCTTTTTCATGATGTCAAACTACAATATGCTGTTCCCATCATCAGCCAACAGGGAGAGGTGATCCACCAGTAATGACCTTCTCCTGCCTGAACATGAAGGAGCTCTGGGATTTTATCAGATGCTTCTGTGTGCAGGTAGCAGGCCGGCTGCACGTGGAGCTGTTTCGAGTTAACGGAGCCGTTCCCGAGCGTTTGTCGGGGGGAGACGATTCATCCGAGAACTCCAGTGAGAGCAGCTGCTACGAGGTCATGGACACCAATGGAGAGATCGTCCACATGGCCAAGAGGCTCACCTGCAGGGTGAGAGGAGCCTTTCCCTGATTCATGTTCATGGTTGAGGTTTAAGCTTTGAAATGAACAATGTGAATAATCTTTTTCCTGTCTGATCGTCCCGCTGCTGTAGGTGAGGATCCGGGAGGCCACAGGGCTGCCGCTCAACCTGTCCAACTTTGTCTTCTGTCAGTACACGTTCTGGGAGCATGGGGAGCCCACTGTTGCCCCTCCCATGGTCAGCCCAGACAAACCTTCCCCTCGGAGTCCAGACACTCAGTTCACTGTCCAGTTTGATCACTGCAAGGTGACGAAAACTAGCTGTTAGTTGTTTCATGTGAAGAGCTTACTGTGAACACACTACAATATTGGTCATCCTCTTTGCTCTTTGCACTGATTTTTTTTTTCCCTATTTTTGTCCAGGACTACGTTGTCAATGTAACAGATGATTTTTTAGAGTTTATATCCGATGGAGCGTTGGCCATTGAAGTATGGGGTCACCGCTGTGCTGGAAACAGGCGTTCTCTCTGGGAGTTAGATGCACTGGAGGCCAAAACGCAGACGCTCCGGGACAGGTCTGACTTTTTACACTTTTTTCTGACAGCGACATATCACGTCTTCCTAACACTGGCTGCTGCGCATTTAAGGTGGAGCGAGGTCTCTCGCAGGATCGAGCTTTGGGTGTCTATCCAGGAGCTGAACGAGCAGGGGGAGTACGCGTCTGTGGAGCTGCAGCCTGGAAAAGACATCAGCACAGGAGGAGTTTTCCAACTGCGACAGGTCTGACAAAGTGAGGGAGGAGGTTCCCCTTTAGTTCTGATCTACAGCAGGTACTAATTATTATGTGTTTGTGTTAATCAGGGCCACTCCAGGAGGCTGCAGGTGTGTGTGAAGCCGGTCCAGAACTCCGGCACTCTGCCTCTGCTGGTGGAGGCGGTGCTGTCCGTCTCTATTGGCTGCGTGTCGGTTCGCTCCATTAAACTGCAGAGGCCACTCGACAGCTACCAGGTCGGTGAAATCCGGGTTTTAGCTAACACACTTCAGGCCACTTGGACTGTGAACCCAACATGTTAATTAATAGAAAAATCATTTGCTTGTGTAAAACAAGAGCTATATAATAATAGTGCTGATCCAGCCCAGCTTAGCATTTCTCAGGTTTTCTTCCTAGCCTTCTGTCCTTGATTAAGATGCAGAAAATGACTGTTTGTTTGTTTTTTTATTAATTTTTTTTTTATTAAATTTTTTTTTTATTCATTTATTTTTTTTAGATCTAGGAATAGCAATCCTTTTTTGATTAAAAGGAAAAAAAAGGGGCTTAAAAACATCCAACAATTTGTTAAAAATGTTCTTTTTCAATACTCATATCCCAGAAAGTTGCACAGACAGAGCACTGTTTGTTCTGAGCTGTAATGCCAGGGCCTTTACTGGTATCCTCACGTTTGACTGAGTGTCTCCTTCCCTGCCAGAGAGAGGCGGAAGACGATATGGATAGTTATCAGGTACCCGCTAAATCTCCTCCTGCTGCTGCTGCTCTCTGTAGTTCGCTCTGCAGCATGAAGGAAACCCACTGATCATGTGTTTTGTGATGAGGCGTTGTGCTGAGGGCATGTGAGGCAGGAGTTTGTGCCTCTGTCAACTAAAAAAGAGCTTCATTAAACAGCAGCTGCACATGTGGATGATTTCTGATGCTATAATTATCAATTATACCAGCCGTTTTTATGCCAGCTGTCACTTAGAAACACAGTTCCACCCATGGCTGAGCTCCCAGCCAGCACAGCATGTCTGCCCTGGTTTTGTTGCACTCGCTGTTGCCCCTTCACTCAGGTTGCGCACACTAATGCTGCTGTATGCATGTCACCACTGAAGACCTGTCTAAGTTTTGACCTTTGCTTAATATAAAGGGCATCGCATGGCTGCATGATCTACAATATTTAGCATAGTAAAAAGTATTCTGACAGCAGATGGTTGGCTTTGGGGTCTTTTGAACACAGCTGTTGCTACAGAGGCAAAATTTCTCCCACATGGTGAAATAATCAACCACATGTTCAGGTAAGTCTTAAGGTTGGCTTCGCAGCATGCGAGTGTGCCTGCATGAAGTTACTGAAGGGTTAAATAAAGATTTTATAGGTATGTGCTTCTGTTGTGTTGTTTCAGCCAAAACTGCAGAACCTAAAGCTTTGTTTCCTTTTTTTCACATCTTGCATTTGGAAATAAGCATTAAGTTAAGCTTTGACAACACATTTGCAGTGCCTATTTTAAGGAGCAGTTATGGTGATCAGATCTGTGAACTCTCCCGCGGTACCTTGTAACATTTTCCACTCCCTGCAGAGGTCGTCCGCAGCTTCACTGAGCTGACTGGCACTGAATCTGCTGTGTGTCTGCTTCCAGGAAGAAGATCTCAACTGTGTGAGAGAGCGCTGGTCGGATGCACTGATCAAACGTCGGGAGTATCTTGATGAACAAATCAAGAAAATCATTAATAAACCTGGTGAGTTCGGAGCCGTGTGCAGTTAAAGGACCAAAGCATATACGTTGCTTGGATTAATTTTCTTTCTGTCTTATTCCATCCAGAAAAGTCAGAGGAGGACATTGAGAGGGAAGCCCGGCTGGTGGAGCAGTGGGTCGGCCTGACTGAGGAGAGAAATGCAGTGCTGGTACCTGCACCTGGCAGCGGCATCCCTGGAGCTCCTGCAGACTGGTAAGAAAATATTTCACTCTGTAAATATTTACCTAATTTTTGGCGCTAATGCTGTATTAATCATTAACTATAACTATCTGCATGCAGGGCGCCACCTGCTGGGATGGAAGCTCACATTCCTGTTCTCTTCCTGGACTTAAATGGTGAGGCAGACACATGCTGCAGCTCAATGGTTCCTCTTTAGCTTTCCAAATACTAAGTGTCTTTTATGCCGCCAGCCGATAATCTGACAGTGAACGAGCAGCTGACGGGGCCTCACGCAGCCGGCGTTAACTCTATCCTGCCCAAAGAGCATGGAAGCCAGTTCTTTTATCTGCCCATCATCAGGCAAAGCGATGAGGAGGTGAGCAACAAGATTACTGCCCCCTGCTGGCAAAACCAACTAACAAAAGTCATTTCTATTTGAAGAACATTGGGTGGCATCATTTATTTCTTAGTTACAATAATGTGCACAGAATATTAGAAAGTACATTATAAACCAACATGAAGCTGAGAATGGGTAGAACAAGAGTGGAATGGGTGCTAAGAGTGGACATCCAGCTAAAATCCCACGTGAAAAAGATTTGAGAGAAGGACACCACAAAGACAAAGCAGCTTGTTAACTTGATATAGTTAATTATCGCAACAAATGTATTTACAGCAAAACATCCAAAGTTTTCAAAAGACCATCCAGATTATCCACAACAATATCCATAAAGTTCTGATTATTTAATTATTCTCACAGTAGGATTTAGAGTTAGAAGTTCAAGCTAACATCAACCTTATCCTTTCATTGAGTTTACAACTAAGTTAAACATTTTTAAAGTGGAATATAAAGGAGGGTTTCATATAAAGAGTTCTGTCAAGTAAAGAAGTTTGGCACAACAAAACTGTGAGCAAGACCTGAAGAGGGCTTTTCATTCAAATTGTACCATAAATACAAACAAACAGAATCAACTTTGTCTAGAGGAATGTTTGAAGAGTCTTGCTGGTAAAGTTGTTGCTGTATCAGCTGTTTAACTGGTAACTTCCCTTAGGGTGAGAGGAAGTTTTTCTCTGTAAGCTACCAGTTATTAGTCAACATGAAACTGAAAAGTGCATCTTCTTGTGTTAGATTGTGTTTGTGTAAAACTGACTCAGATGAAAATGAGAGCCCCTTTATGGGTCATTCATGCCAAAATCATGGAAGATCCAAAAGGTTTAAACCCTTTTTGACTTGCAGCTGCAACAAGAGGCAAAGTTCACTTTGTGGTTCATCATAGAAAAACAAGTTATATTTTACCATTTACGTTGTCAAGTTATTTTTTCCCCACAATCCACAAACTGTTTTCACTTAATCATTTGCTTGGTTGTATCATTCAGCAAAAAAATTCCATAGGTTGGGTCAAAAGCATTTGAAAGAGAACTTTAATTACTACCTTTTTATGTTGAACAGTAGTAATAATGTTCCTGCCAACTCCTCCTTTTCAACACTAAACTGTAACAAGATGATGATTAAACACACCCGAAGCTACAATCCTCCATCGCTGCTAAACATGTCTCTGCCTGAGCACTTGCTGGCACAGATTGTGTCTCCGCAGATGATTGCAATAGTAAACTCCGCTCCTCTCATCCCCCAGGTGCTGGCTGTGTGCTCCTGGGACTCTTCCATCCATGATTCGGTGCACCTCAACCGGGTCACTTCGCCCCACGAACGCATCTACCTGATTGTTAAGGCCACTGTGCAGCTCAGTCACCCGGCCTCCGTGGAGCTAGTGCTCCGCAAAAGGATCGCTGTCAACATCTATAACAAACAGGTTTGTCACAGATGGGTTTAAAGGCCTACAGCAACCATGAGGTTAAAGGGGAATTTTTCTTTTTTTGAACCTGGGGTCTTTTTTCATCTTTGGTTTCATACATGTGAGTGATAGGGAAGGTAATTTTCAAGATAGCCGGGCAGGCAGCTAGCAGCACAGCTAATGATAAGTATTGGGCAACTGGCCCTGAGTCAAAGTTAAATGTGTTTTTTTTTCACACTGAAGTGCTCTGATAGTCTCAATGAGCGTCCAACAACCTACTAGAGAGGGGAAATGAACAAAAGTATCTGTATTATGTGGGGATTGTTATGTTTTGGTGTCTGTGTCCAAATCTCGTGAGTTATCCCGAAATTGCGCAATAACTCGCGTTAAAACATTGGTGGGAGATTCCGCTACCTGCCTCAGGTTGTTTTAGTCTGTTATTTAGGAATAAATTAACTATCAGGTAATCCGGCAAAAAATTACTCCAATTGTTTGACCCCAAGTTTAAAAAAAGCGAAATTCCCCTTTAACTGCAGTGGATTGTGTTCCTGATCCTCATGGATCTGGATTTGTGTCATGCAGAGCTTCACTCAGAGTCTCAAGAGAAGAATGTCCCTGAAGAGCATGCTTCACTCCTGTGGTGTGATTTATGAGATCGTTTCCAACATACCAAAGGTACGACTCTGGGATTAAGTGTTTAAATGTGTTACGATAAAAATCCAACATGCTATTTTGACGATATGTTGGTAAAATTTTGCCTCATCAGCCTTTTCTTGGCTTCCATCTTTCCAGGCCTCAGAGGAGCCAGAGGAGAGGGAAACCTTGGCCCTCATGGCTGCTCGCGGGGACAGCGAGGAGACCCAGGATGGAGAAACCTACATAGAGAAGTACACACGGGGAGTTCTGGAAGTTGAAAACATCCTGAGTCTGGAGAGGCTTCGACAGGTGCTGTACACACAGCAACACTCACACCAAAACACCAAAGAGCATATTCAATGAATTACAGTTTTTGCATCATAATGATTATTTTTAGACAGCCCACAAGTCAGGCTCGGCTCTAACCACAGCTCCAGCCCTCATCAGCTGATCATTCCCTCCATCCATCTGCCATTTCTCCTGTAGTGCCCACTGCATGAACTGCATTAGCCTGCTAATATTAACATGCAGGCTTGTCACGCCCTCCGTCTTCTTCCTGTGTTTCTGACTGATAATGTCATTTCAGCTAGCACCACATTCCTCCGAGGATCAGTAGGAATTGCAGTCTTGGTCTTCACTGCACTTTACTTCTTTAACTTCATCAGATTTTTTTCCATTTTGGAATTAATAAAGTGTAATTTATTGAGCTTCATATGTTTATTTTCAGGTCTCTTCCTTCTTTAGACTTTCCATAAAAGCAGATAATGGGTTTGCTTGCTTGGTCATATTAGATGTTTTTGCTGCTACATTTGGTTCTTCATGTAAACTCTGAAAGCAAAGTCTGGTATGGTTATATTACTGTTCCTCCATCTGGCTCGGGTTTTCCACACATGCTCATAAAAATAAAAAAAAATAAAAAAACAAGAAGATAGCAGAACAAATTAAAATCCCTGAAAACAGTGAGGATAATCTCTCCATCCTGACCGATCCATTCCCTTTTTTCTCTGCAGGCTGTGACAGTAAAGGAAGCTCTGGCTGCAAAGGGGAGACACTTACGAAGGAGTATAAGCACACCAAATGTACAGCATGTAATTAACGCATATCTCTCGCTGAATTGGCTACGAAACATGGAAGTAATTGACGACAAAAATGTCTAAAGCTGATAAACGTATGCTTTCCTCCTCCTAGTCTTCATGTAGTAAGATAGACCTGACTGGATGTGAGGATGAGGATTTCAAGGTACAACAGTTTTATGATTTCACTGCATTTTTATGTAACTTTAATATGAGACTGCACTTAAACTTTGTTAGTTTTAAACCTCCTTTTCTAAGATGTTACACAATGAACAATCAATGTCATGTTACCAAGAGCAAAGGATAAAGTAATGATGTTTTTTATGTCTTTTTACTTCTTTAAGGTTAAGTAGAAAGTCTGTAAAAGTATGATACAGGTCCATAGTTACATGTTTATCAAAACCTCATGTTCCTATCTAGGATCACTGTGATCATGTGGACAACACCAGCTGCAACCCTCAAGATGGCGCCCTCTGTACCACGCCCATCAAAACCAAGGAGAACCCAGGTAATCTGAGCAGCAACTTCCACATCTTCACTGTCTTGTGTTTGAGAGGAACTCTGACTGGGTTACCGCTGAATATTCCCATCTAGGTTTGGTTCCAGACAGTCCTACCTTTTTCAGCGCCAGCTCCTTCAAAGTCCTCTCCCCGCAGCCACCCAAATTCCTCAAGTCTTTGCTTCCTGTCAAAGAGGAGAACAAAGCAAAGAAAGTCCTGGAGGCCCGGCCACTGCTGGGGCTAGAGGTAAGGAGGACTGCTTTCTCTCCACATCTTTGTTTTTTGCCATTTTTTGTTCTCACCGTCATAAAGCTGTTCTTCCATTTGTCCACATGTCAACATTTCCCATTTCAAATTTCATTTCCAAAACATGATAAATGTATCGACACTGACAGAAAAAACTGATCAAATGGGCCTTAAGTTGCTTTATAACGTCACTGAAAACTGTATGTATGTTACTGCATTAACCTCAGCTGAAGGCAGTCGCCGCTCAGTTTTTACAAAGTTCTGCTCTCTCAAGTCTCATAATTGGATTTTCCAATTGCTCTGATAATTTGAACTAACCATGTATTTTAAAGTAAACTAAAATATGTGCAGGTACTTACAGAAAAGTTGTTTTGCTTCAATGAGAAATTTCTTTTCCTCATATTCAGGATACTTCAAGCATTGTTTTTGTGATGTGTTAAACTGCATGGCACTAACTGTGTAACTGGCCTGCCCAGCTCATGCATGCTGTGTGTGAGTGTGAAGTGTGTGCTGTTGTTCTGACCCATCTGCAGAGCATGCGCTCATTTGTGGACAGCCCTGCACTGCTCCCCTCTCCCTGCTCCTGGCTCCGGCCCAGGGCAGGCAGCGAGGGCCACTGCAAGCCTTCCACCCCAACCTCCACCTCCACCCCCACCAGCAGACAGCTCAGCCACACACTGCCACACACTGCTGTAAGTGCCTCATATACATCCATAGGGGTTGTACACATTCAGCAAGTACACTTAATGGCACGTTTACATCTCACTCTGCTGCTCCAGCATGTGCACACCTTGATAGACTTCACTGTAAGAGTTCACACAAAGACCTCTTCAGCTAATCTCTGATCCGTTGCTACAACATATGAGGCGTTCTGGGAACTTAGAGCAGCAAGCCCTCTGAAGATCTGCGAGTTCCTGAGATGGGACTCAACTGTTTTTTGCCTTCGTTTTGACATAAAATCAGTTCAAATACCAACACTGCCACCTCAATGTCTCTTTTCATATGACAGCAGGATAAAATAAGATGTTAAATTGGAATAACATTTACAATCAGAGAACTGTGTCCTTTAAGTCAATAATCGAAAACACACATATGCTTTTTTTTTCTTTTTGAGTCTGTTGGGAAATTATTTCAACATTAGGATTTGTGGCAGTGGCTCCAGAGATGATTGAAAAGGAGAGGCATATGACTGCATTTTCATCTTTGCAAGAACAGGAGAAAAATTGTAATTCACCAGAAACACATTTAAGATAAACCAGAGAAAATGTACCATAAAATTCATACATTATATTCATGCTCCATCATTACATTTTGCCATTTTCACTGTTTTCATTCTCCTTAAAAATGTAAAAAAAACAAAAAAAAAAAACAAAGTCATACATTTTTTAAATAAAGCATGTACAAGAGGCTAACATTGTGTTTTGTGGATGTCTTTCGTTCTGCTGTTTGGTTTTGATCAGCAGGACTCTGACGACGAGGAGACGAATGGGGACCTTACTCTAAATCTAAACCGAAGTCTGCAGGACCAAAGTGGCTTCCAGCCTTACATCCCAGAGGACTTTGCAAACTTTGAGACCTACAACGCCACTTTGGAGAGCCAGGATGGCTTTCGCTCCGACCTGAAGGGAAGCCAGTGTGGAGGAGGGGGCGGAGAAAGAGAGGTGTCCCGGAGCCCCACAGCCAGCAGCTGCACTAGCGGCTATTTTTCCCACAGTGCCTCAAACGCCACACTCTCCGACATGCCTTTCAGTGCCAGTGAGAGCTCTGACCACCTGAGCTGCACCTCCAGAGATTCCCATGATACTCTAGGATATCCTGCTGGAAAAAGCTACACCCAAACCAAAAGTATTTCTGCAGGGAGCGACAGCCAGCAGCAGCCTCTTTCCGCTGGCAGGGTCCATGACCAGCTTGTTCATTCAGACTCCTCACCTGTTAACATCCCAAATTGTACAGACAAGCAGCACTCCTTTCCACTGCCTCATAACTGTGTTCTAAGCACCAGCCTGGAGTTCACGGACTTTAAAGGGGCTGATGACAGTATTAGAGAGGAAGATTTAGCACATTTTGCTGGGGAATGGAAGCAGGAGGGGGTGGATGTTTCTACAAACCAACAGACAAAAACAGATAATGATGAAACACATGACAGTGACAATCAGCTTCTCTCTAATGTCTCCAGAAAAGCATCTAATCCTGACGATGCAATATGCAGAGGTCCTGATTGTGAAGACCCTGTTAGCGTAGCTGCGTCCTGCCCTAACACAACAGTGAGCTGCACTTCAGTCAAAGCCCCAATCTCTGCACCTGACAAAACACCAGCTCCATCCTCACCCCTCATTATTCCATCAGTGCATCCTCCAGTATCGCCATGTGTGGTCAAACCTTTATCACCAGCGCCATCCTGTGCCCCAGCTCCGAGAGCAGGAGGAGAACCTCCGATCCAGGAGCCGGCTCAGGGAGACCTGCCCCACGGGAGTCCCTGTCCCAGTCCAAATCCCAGCAGTGCTGAACCCTCAGGAGACTCCAGTGGGGATGAAAGCACCCCGGCGGCTCAGCTTCCTGACTGGATGGCACCTGGGGAACAGGTGTGGGTGGGGAAAAGGAGAGGAACGGTCCACTATGTGGGAGGGGTGGAGTTTGCAAAGGGGATCTGGATCGGTGTGAAGCTGGATATGGCTGTGGGTAAGTCAACTTAGAAGAGTTTCATGTTTGTGTCACAGTGAAAAATCACAGGTTGAATTTTTAACAAACTATTGTGAGATCATTTAGTCTCTACTGCCAGTTTATGGTTGAAACAAATATGAGCAGAGGTACAAATATCAAATACCTTTAATCACATGAATAATATTGGCAGTGATCAAAAATCAAATCAGACTTTATTTATAGAGGACTCTGCTTGCACAGAATCATTAAGTCAGGTCTCAACTATTGTAGGGGCTCACAAATCAGGACTATGTTCAATATAGATTTCTTTGTTAAGGTCGAAAAAATAATGATAAATTGTCTTCATTCTTGCTTTCTACCTATTTCTATCTATTTCTTCATACTTGCTTTCCATAGTACTCAACATTCAAAGTTGTTATAAATAAGAATGAGTTCTTGGTCAATATTAGAAAAGAGAACAACCAGCAACTGTGATGTATTTGGTGTCTTTGACTTGAAGAAATATGAAAGCAGCTGTTATGCATTAAAAAAAAGAAAGTTTGTAAGTGTCAAAACAATTGTAGTGGTGTAAAAAGTGCAATATTTTTTCCTCAAAATGTAGTCCAGTCTTTTTTTTAATAATCAAGTAACATAGATTTATAATTTAATACCACGCTTGAGTCCAAATGTGTTTTTTTTTTTTTTTATTCCACCCCAGAATTTAACTATGCAGAGCTCTGATGCAGCTTTCCCTGCTGTGAACATAAACCACACTGTGGAGCACTTAGCAGCTCAAACACGTGTTCAGAAACAAGATTTTTAGAAATACATTTATTTGAATGCTCATGTTGATTTGTACATGTATCTGCTGGATTAATCAGCAAGCAAGGCCTGCTGTTTTATAGAATAACCTAGAATGTGATGGAGAAAAGTGAATATTGCCTTTCCTGTTATTGTGAAGTGGCTCCCATCAAATGCCTGATGTATCATTTATTCAAACAAATCGCAGTCCATCACAAAAGTGAGGCAGTTACAGCTTTATTTATACCTGCCATTAAGATGCACATTTTTTGATTCACAGGACAGATCTTAAGTATGAACACATTCAGGATTTATTAAAATGAAATGTTTTATGATGCATATTACATATATATAAATATAAATATATATATATATATATATATATATATACAGTGGTGGAAAAAAGTTTTCGGTCACCCCATGCATTTGGTAAAAAATCGAATCCATTCCAGTCTATTTTCTCTCAGCACATTTAAAACAAGGACATTGTACCAGAGTGCTGTACAATATAAGCAAAAGATAGA
The DNA here is from genome assembly GCA_036024015.1 of Craterocephalus amniculus. NCBI lineage: Eukaryota > Metazoa > Chordata > Actinopteri > Atheriniformes > Atherinidae > Craterocephalus > Craterocephalus amniculus. The sequence continues at coordinate 3,364 of JAVQJG010191115.1, read as the reverse complement.
ACAGAATGCATACAGAAGAATTAAAAAATAATAAATACATGTTCAAAATAGTGCATTAAGAATCACTCTTAGGTCTTCAAATGCGGTTTCTTTTTTACAGCCATAGCAAAAATATGCAACAAAACCTGAAAAAAGCCATTAAGGTTCTTAAATTTAAAAATTTTTGTGATTGTGTACATTGTTGAGGGTGTCCGAAAACTTTTTTCCACCACTTTATATATATGTTTATTGTATCTATGTTGTCTAAATGTGACCACAGAGGAACTTAATTAGTTTTGCTTAACTCTCCTGTAGGTAAGCACAACGGGACAGTCCAGGGCAGAGTCTACTTCCGCTGTCCCCCCGGTCACGGTGTGTTTGTGAAGCCGTCTCGTCTCACCAGAGGACCACCCTCCATGGACACGGAACCCCAGACTCTGATCAGATAGGACCCAAAGAAGGACTGCTTTTTTTGAGGAGTAACATGGGCCACAAGTGACTGATCTCTGACCACTCAAGTCATTGAGCTAATGGTTTCTGTTAGTGTGGATGCTTCGCTAAAGCATATTTTACCTGTGCATTAAATGAAGGTATTTTTCTGTTAGTTCACCGAACAAAGAAAAAAAATCACTATGCACATTTCTTGAGTTTTCTATACGGTCATGTTTTTATAGAGGACTTAACTTTTAACTGGGAATGGAATATTACCCACATACTTTTTCTTACATTTGGTTCTGGACGTTCTATATAATATTTTTGTATGACAATGCATCCCCCCTCTCTGAGGCTCATAATTGAGTGATCTGGGATTTGAAGATTAAGAATGTACTACTGTTAGTAAACATTGATATTTACATCAATACGATATATCAGGGCTAACCAAAGAACTACGGTTCCATATCTGCTGTTATGAGTGCTATGTTATTTTTCTAATGTGCATATATGGAGGTATTCACTATAAACTGATATGTCCAAGTAAAGCTTAGTGCCATATCTGGAGGACTAATGCCACATAACCTGAACGTAGGACAAGTCTGCACAACCTGAGCGCTGCTGCCTTCAGGGTGTGCAGTTAAAAATGATCCTGTTGATGTACTGTAACACTGTGGAGGAAATAACCCCCATCCAGCATCGGACTGTTGTTGTTTAAAAGCTTGCACTGGAAAGGATTCTTGGAGAGTTCACCGACCGTCTTCCGTATTGGACTGATGAAATATTTGTAACTGAAGGACTGTGTGTCGTCACTTAGATCCGCTGAACAAAGCAGCTAGGCTTTGTCTGAGGCTTGGATATACCGATGCTTTGTTGCCCTGCTTGCATAAAACAAAAGGCACATAAACCCCAAACAACTCAACGAAGCCTTCACTGAGTTATTTTGAAAAAATTTATATATATTGCAACCTGTATTTGTATCATGAAACCCAAAGGTATTCATGCTGTCAACCTGCCTTGCTGACTGATTGACTGAATGCCTTTTTAACTGATTGCCCATCTGTTTCAATGTGTGAACTGACTGATGTGAAACCATGTGTCAGAAGACATGTTTTCACATGAAGTATTATATGAATGGCTGATTGTATCAGGTTAAAGAAAAAGTGCATATTTAGATGAGTTCTCCTAGGAACTTCATTTCTTTGTGGTGAAATGTGCAACTGACAAGATATAGCTGAATATTCAAGCTGTAATTTCAAGTAAATGGAAGCAACCCAAGACCTTACTTTAAAGAAGAGAACAAAGCTGCTCTCCCTTATAAGGAGTTGTAAATAAAACTGTATTTGAACATAGTATTTACACTATTATAATGTACAGAATTGTATTTATAAAGGATCTGTTTTAATTGGTACAAAATGTTCTAGAATAGAACGTTTACAATCAAAATGTGTGTTGACTCTTCATTTGACTGATTCAAGCCGGCTTTGTGTGCGAGAGAGACGAGTGTTTTTAATTTACTTATTTTCAACAGATGGTTGTAAGGGATATTTCAGTGACTAGAACAGAGAAAATTGTGTGGTTTATAAAAGGAGGCCTGGGTATGCATTGGTATGGTTCTGATTTGGGGTAAACAGTACATGACTTACAATAATATTTAATATTTTCTGAAAGGTTGTATTCCTATATATACTGAGTACAAAAAGTGAAGAAATTAGTGTTTGGGTGTTTATCTCTCCTGTTTGTTACCAGTAAGTATTGTATTATATATTGCTGGAAAGCCTGAGTGGTCACCTTTACAAAGAGGTATGTCTGATCAGATTCATACTTCTGTGAGAAGAACACCACATCTAAACATGTTGGTAGTTACCCCTCAAAAAGTTCCCCAATCTCCTAAAATATTCTTCTGTTTGTATTCACTCTTGTCTTGAGCTGCTTGGTGGACTGGACGATTGCAGGCTTTCACTGTAAGAAGAAGTACAACAGTTTGATGTGGCCATTTTCCCCACGTTTATCTGTGTTGGCCTTTCCACAAAAGTATGATTATAAAAGTATATATAAAGAATGGTTATACTTTATTAGGTGATTGATCAGGTTTTGCAACTACAGTGTATGTATAATACAACACCAGTTGGTTTCATTAAACGGGAGAAATAATTGGCTGTCCGAGTTCATGATTCTGGAGCCTCTTGGCTGAGGTCAGTGTTTAATATCAAATTTCTAAAGACACTCATTATTTACATGAAAGGGTCATAGTAAATGACCTGGTTAAGAACAGAATAATCCAATTGCCTTTTGGTACATGGAAAAGTAAGAATTCTGCATCTGAAGTGCACAGAAAATGGAGCAAACTTGCAAAATAAACCATAGACTAAAACAGAGCTTATTGTACTCATGTGCATTCTACAAAAATGTTTTGTTGAAGAATACGGCCACTTATGTTTGAAGAAATGGTGCAACACTCATTATGGAGTGTGATAACAATCACATCTTAGTTTTTAACACGAGATTCCAGCAGTGACGCTTGTCTGCCCCACTGTAGTTTATGCATGGCTAAAATGTATCATCTCAGGAGCAGATTATATTCAAGGACAAATATGTAGATATGATGCCAACAGCTGATGGAGATATGCACAGAGCCATGGGCTGATCACAGAACAAAAGGGCCCGTGTAAGTCTGCAACAACATCCAGGTTCCAAAAGCAACAAGTCAAAATAGAGATGACAAAAACACATATGATGGCCGTGATGTTTGTGATCATTTTCTTTATGTCATTCTGGAATATTCAACATTTATTTGTTATCACCTTATGGCTTAGGGGATTTTTATGAGGTCAAGTGGTGTGTGTGTGTAGATAGATAGATAGATAGATAGATAGATAGATAGATAGATAGATAGATAGATAGATAGATAGATAGATAGATAGATTGATTGATTGATTGATTGATTCTTCTG
>JAVQJG010191113.1:0-32988 GCA_036024015.1 Craterocephalus amniculus | reverse complement strand
CACCTTGTGCATCCCTAATTATAAGACACCACATATAAATATAACTGAAATTCTGAAACTCACTTTTTTAATATAAACTCAATCAACCATCTTCAATTTACTCTATTGCTCTATTCATAAAAAATAAGAAATTTTGTTTTGGTCGATTTGTTTTTTGTTGTAACGATGCTTCTTGACAATAAATCTTATTTCCTTTCCAAACTGTACCAGATGTGGAAGGAAAATCAATGTGTGGTGTGAGGAGCAGAGTTGAATGGTGATGAAAAGCTTGCCAAATCTTGCTTGCCAATGCAAATCTGCTTTTGACTCTTGTTCTGAGCAGCTGGTACCCTGGTGAGGATGTACCCTACTAAAGATGTCAGTTGTCTGCTCTCCTCCAAGCATGCCACATTTGACTGATCTGAATAAGACCTGATGCCATTAAGCAACTTCAAACTGGTGTTTCATAGTGAGCCCTTGTACCATGCCCAAATTAAAGTGCAATTTTTGAATGATAGACAGGTTAAAAAGGGGATGATCCAAAGTTTTCTCACCCTGTCAACTGTCACCCGTGTGCATTGGAGTGTCAGCAACGTGTCCACTAGGACCTTGTCATGAATTGACGTTTTGTGTTCAACAGTATGTCCAGATTCTACTTAGAACTGCCGGATCTTTGGGTCAAATATGGCAAATACACAGCATGCTGATTGCTGCACAGATACGGAAGTGGCTTTTGGTGGGGCGGGCATGTCTATCACTGACAAATAACAGACTGACTATCCAGAGGGTTTTTTTCTCTGTCCTTTTAATGATCGTGTTCCTCATGCATTTTAAATTGTCCTTCGGGGGTAATTTAATTACCTCCGATACAGTCAGGGCAGTCACAGACTCTGTTGAATGGCTGGAGGTGAAAATTATTAACAGTGCATATTTGATTTACTTTATACTATTTTCCGTTTATAGTTCTCTGAGACATGTTCACCTTTCAGAAATACCCAGCTCTAAATCTGACATGACTCTTAAAGTAATTTCAACAGTCCATAAATTACACATTCACTAAAAACAAATTTCCTAAATGCATCACTTCATCCACACACTTCTCCAGGATGTACATTTTACAGCACAAGGTAGTACAAAAAGAAATGAAAAAGCAAAATAACATAAATCAAATAGATGGGATTAAGCCATAACTAAATTAATGACTTTGTTCACATAAACATGTGTTCTTGAAAAAAATCTGTAATAAATGCAGGTTTAAAAAAAAATCACACAACACACAAATATATATAACAATATGCATTTTATTTACTTCCACAGGGAAAATATTTTCACAAATCTTCGTACACAGCAAAAACAGATTCAGCCAATTGTCATTGCTAAAATGGATAAATAAAAAAGCAAGACATTGTCAAAGAGAAAAAACAAAAACGTGGCGCAAAAGGAACATGATTGTGGTGAGGTTATTCATTCATGGCTATACAGACACATGATTAAACCTGCTCAGGTCCATATCTGATATGATTTCAAGTATGACTTTCAATGGGTCCAATGTTAAAAAATATCACAATAAATTAACACAAATAGATCCCTGTGAGAGACAAGTCAGTGTGTAGCTGAGATTGTAGTAAAGTCTCTTTATAGTATTACAATGATATTTTTGCAAATTAATAGAAGTGGGCTGCTTCTTCTGAATCAAATATTGGTATAGTGTAGGGGTACAACTCTTGTAAGGTTTATTGTTAGTGCTGCTTAGAAATGGTCTATCGGTCTAGTGTTTTAAAAAATACAAGTGTACCAACAGAGCCACTTAAGGATAAAATTCAAGCTGTAGTTTTATATTTAATTACACGTATTAATAGCTGTCACTATCTTAGTTTTATTTACTTTGTATTTCATGTGAGTCAGTTAGTCCCTTGTGTCAGCTAGCTGATTAAGTTCATTAGTAATTCCAAGTAAGTCAAATTTGCCTCTAAAAGGGGATGGAGGCCAAACTCAGGAGCTTGAAAATAAATTCATGAGGACAAGCTGCTAACATTTTATATGATACACTGGTATCAGTTCCTTGAACAGATGGAGAGCCAAAACTTCAATGCATTTAGAACATCCTCAGAGAAAAAACACTGCTACTGAGTTAAGAAATTCATCTGATATTAATTTCAACATGTGAATATTATCTTTAAAACATCCATATCTTCATTGTCAAACTACAAGGATAAATTCAGTGGTCATGTGCAAGAGGCTCCTGTTATATCACTTAACCTTTTGGCTTTTTTGTGAATTATTCACTTGTAAAAACACTCCAGTAATGAAACACCAATTAAGCTGGCTCAATATGGCCCAGTGTTAGTAAGACAATCATTTTCTTTCTACAAATTTAAAAGTTCATAAGCATTTAGAGTGATACTTGCTGTGTGACTATTAGAAAGCCTCAACACAATGAGGCAAAAACAGCAAGTATACCATAGTGTTGTACTTCATAGCTGTACAACTGCAGTGCAAGCAACTCTTTTCAGGATGTTTACAACTTTGTGGTAACCTGGAGGCTGTGGTTTCTCTTGCAAGATGCTGTCTAATCATCATTTTAAAGCTCAAATGCTGCCAGGCAGGTAAACAGGATGATGTAAAAACTAAAAAAACAAAAAAAAAATAAAAGGGCCTAAAAAATTAATTGTTTTGACTGCTTTGGTAAAAAAAGAGAACACTGCAATCTCTGAGCTGAATCTTCACTCTGGCATCAAAGGTTCTTTTTTTCACACTTGGCTGATAAAGTGGGAGCCGTCGTCAACAATCCAGCACCCCGGAGAGTCATCAGCAGCTCTTTGGAGAGGTCCCCTTTGAATAACCTAAAATTTGGTGAAAGAACAAAAGATATTATGTTAAAGCTTTATTAATACAAGGTGTTAGACTGCTTAACAACCAATTTGATTCTGGTACAGATAAAAGGCACATTTTTGTCCAAACTAAATAAAAAAACATGGGAAGGAATTATTGAACTGTTCTAGCATGTTACGGAATTTTATTACTTCAGAATACTTTTAACAAAGTATATAATGGGAGTGCCCATGCCCAGTCCTGAGAGCCACTATCCTGCAGCTTTTAGATGCATCCCTTCTCCAACACACCTGAATTAAATGACAGCTCACTACCTGACCTCTGCAGAGCTGGAAGAGGGAATTCAGCCTTTTGATTCAGGCGTGTTGGAGAAGGGATGCATATAAAAGGTGCAGAATAGTGGCTCTCGAGGACTGGACTTGGACCACCTGGTATATAAACTTCCTGTCTGCATCATATCAACTAGGGGTGGAACAATACATCAATCTACATTGATACGCCAATCATATGGTCAATGAGTCAATGATAATGATCCAAAGTCCTAACTTCAGCCCAAAATCGATAGAGTAACAAGTTACCAAACACACTTTTATTTTGAAAATATTTTCTTTTAAACCGCCAAAGCTCAGGAATAAAGACAGGTCAAATGATGATCTAGTTACTTTTTTGTGATTTTGATTTGAATGGAAATGATTGTGATCAATCACTCATGATATTGCCTTATATCGTTTCATATCGATCGAAGGATCCTGGATCCAATCGAATCAAAATCATATTGTGACTGAATTCGACATATTGGCAAACATTTAATCGGTGTATCACTGTATCGGAATAATATGATAAAACCAGTAATTTACAATACTAATATAAACATATCCTTATTTTTCAGTGTTAGTACTGACAAAGCTGAAGCTGGTAGGTTGTTTTTCTATCTGGCAAGAATGTAGAAAACATCAAACGTTTCATGGTGTTTGTAGAAAACAGGATGAAATGCAGATATCTGTTGTTACATTTCTTTCTCTACAATACAAACATGAAATTCCTGCATCATTCTGGGAGCTTGTGAAGTAAAAAAGCATATACAAATAAAAGTCATAGTGTGAGTTGTCACATGAAACATGACAGTGAGTTTGCATGTAAAGAAATGGAAAGAGTTGGATGCACTCACTTGGTCCTGATACTTCTGACTCTGGTACCCCGGTGGCTCCTGAGCAGACGTGTTTTTCACTCTGACTGCTCCCTGTCTGTCCAGAGAACGAGTCCTTGGTGTTCTGAACTGACTGCGACGGTGCCATGACTTCAGATGCTCATTCACAACCTGTCGTGGGAGACCGTTAGCACGGTAATGTGGTTGCTCCAAATGTGCAGGGGGGGTGAGTCTAATATCAGGAGGCAAAGGCCTCTGTGCTCTCTGGTGGGGGACAGCAGCGTCTTTATACCAATATTCATGTCTGTCAGGAGTACAAGGAGCTTGTGGTGGGAAATGGCTCCGTGCCATGTCCATATCAGATGGGTAGACCATTTCTTCATTGTAATAGGCTCTCTGAACACCAGGGCTGTACATATATCTGGGATTAACGTGAAAACCAGAGGAAGGGTAAGCTTGAGGGCGGTAGCTACCCACTGGGCTGGAGAGTTGGAATGCAGGCGGATACTGTTTGGGCAAATCGGGAGGCAACTCGTAGCGTGGAGAGCTATTATAAGAAGAATAGGATTTTTCAGAGTTGCTGTCGTCAGAGCTTGCATGGTTCCCATAGTTCAGACCACCGGTAGGAGTCTCTGGTAAGGTTATTCCGTACTCCGTCAGCCGCCTCCTTGGACCTCTGGTGCGACCGCGTTCTTTATGTAAGGAAGTCTCGGGATTGGATAGCCTGTAAAAAAACACAGCAATTAAATCAACTTGCTAGAAAAACATGCAAAATCAGAACATCTCTCTCTAGACTCTCAAATGTGGAAAAAATAGATTCTATTAAAGTCAAGTGCAATTTCCACAAACGTGTGTGAGGTGTTATCTACCTGAGGGAGAGTTGACGGTGCACACGCATCTCGGGTGTAGACGGTGTACTGCTGGACTGGGTGGAGCTCAGCCTCAGATGGGAAAGCTGTTGTGGCAGTGCAGACGGCAACACACAAGCTTCCAGCGGCGGCAACACCTCAGATTTGGCCGGACTGCTGAACACACAAAATAGTTATTTTTCTATGAATATTTGTGATGTGCATTGGAGGGTTTGGGATGGGAAAATGTTTTTGTTTTTTTTCATCTCATGCATTAATAAAAGGTTTAAAAACACAAAAACATAAAATAAACCTATAGACTATGATCTTGCAGAGATGACTGTATCTAAAGAATAGTTTACATCATTTACAGATCAGAATTGGCTCCATACTAAATGTTGTAGCACCACTGTAAAAGCAGATGGCAGTGTTGCACAGTCCTGAACATCATTTAAACCTGTCACAATAAGGAACAAGTCAATCATTTTTATTCAATTTTTATTATGTTATTTTTATGTAAGTACATTTTGTTTATGTTTTATTTTATTAATATTATTGTTACTTTCTGGTTAATTTATATGCATTTATTTATTCTATCCTTTGTTTCATTTTTATCTTTTAATCTTTCTAGCTCCAGTGTTTCCTCATGGGGATCCTCCACATGGGGGACCGTCTCTCTGGTCTGTGGGGTTGTTGCTGTGAGGGTCGTCCTGGTCGGGGTGGCTGGCAGGGCCTTGCATCACGGTCCTATGGCTGCGGTCGGGGTCCTGGCCTGTCCTGATCTTGTTGGCGATGCCCTTTGTGGTCAATGAAGAAGTGGCTCGTGGTGTGGATGGGTCCGAAAGATATCCCTTCCTCATAGTGGTGTCAAGCCATTTGTCTTTAATTTATTTAGCCCAAAGGATGTTTTTGCATAATTATTTCGGTTAAAGAGACCAACACAAGAACGCAGTTTATTTTTAGGAAAAGAAGTAAACTGGCTTCATGTGTTTGTGGTGTGTGTGTGTGTTTGTGTGTATGATGGTGAATGTGTGAAAACTGGAGAAGAGAGCATGATCAGGTGTGCTCTACTGACCTTTGTTTTTATATCTTTTATTTTTTTAAATACTTGTTTTTATGATGTAAAGTACTTTTTGATGCTTTGTGTATGAAAAGTGCTTTATAAATAAAGTTTGATTTGAATTAACTGAAAGGTAAGTATAAGTGAGTGCAATAAGTTCACCAGCTGCTACTAAGTGGTAGTTATACTCGTTTTCCCTGTCTGAGCCCCATGTATGATAATTTTTTAAAAGCAATTTTGTTTACAGAGATGTTATCATGGATCATATTTACTGTTTTTTGTTGTTTGGTTTTCATTCACTTCTATTTCTTCCATTTCCAGTGGAAATGATTTTTAGAAATTAAAGTTTATTGATCTTTGAAAGAGTGTACTTGCATCATTATGGTATTATCAATATATTGGTTGAAAATGTCGACATTATCGCTTAGCAGAATATTACCGTTTATCCCAGTAATTTCTGAGACTATCGCACAGCAAAATCTGTTATCATGACAGGCCTATCTATGGTATTGGCCGATTCAGAGTAGTAACGACAGCTAAGAGAATAAAAAATAACTTGGCTCCTGTACAAGATTAACATCTGTGTTTCTTCTAGTCGTAACCTGTAAAGATATTTTGTTTGCGTTTCCTGTAAAATGACTGAACGTCACTAACAGTTCTAGTAATTGCAGGGATAGAATGTTATTTCCATCTTTCCTGATAAGAGTGGGAATACTTAGGAGTTGAGCCTGAGACAGGTTATTTCCATCTTCCAAAGATCCACACAGTCCCGTTCACATAACCCCACAAACCAGAGCTTGCGTTTCCACAACTAAAAACTTGAAGAACAGGAAAGAAATTGTGATGGATGTTTCGAGTTACCTCATCTTGCTGGAGGAGCGGGACTTCTTGCTCTTCTGGTAAGGTTGATCAAGACTAGACTCTGTCCATGGGGAATGCTGGATGGGAGGAAGGTCGCACGCCAAGCTTGAGTTTAAACTCAAGTTAGAGTCGACACTCGGGCAGGGAGATTGACACAGGTTCAGGAGGGGGGACTGTGGAGCCACAGGGCGAGACATGTGGGAGCCGTCCACGGAGGAATGTGAGGACAAGGGGGGAGGTGGGAGAAGCTCTGCCTCCACAGCATAAGGGAGTCCCGAGGATGGCTGCAAGGACTGGCTTGTGACTTCTAAAATAAAAGAAAAGAAAGAAATTATGTTGTGCCTGAAGTATTTATTGTTAATTCATAATAAACCTTACTACAGACTACATTTAAGTTCCATTAGAAGCAAAGGTGTGGTATCCTAATTCAATTAAATGTCTTTTAACATGTTTTGTGGTTACTTGATCATGTAATGCATGTTATTATGCTTTTAAACTTAAAAAAAAAGAACAAAAACAAAAAATTTTTGTGACTCTTAATACATAATCAAAAACATCTTTTTCCACTTGAAAAAACTGGGACAGGTCCTACCTTCATCTTGCACCACAGAATCAGATAAAGAACTGCTATCAGATGTACCAAGATCTGAAAATGGACCGAAAACACAAGTGTTAACTTGTTATATCAAATAATGAATGACTATGAAGGGGGATTTCACATCCAACATTCGTTCAGTGATATACTCGGGTGAGTCTCTTACCTTGTGTAATATTATACACAGTGACTGGTGATGACCGTCCACGCTCCAGTCGCAACTGAAAGGCCTTTTCTTGGAGCTCATCGAGTTTTTTCTTGTTTTTTTTGTACTGCTGCAGCCGGCTCTTCCTTACAGCTTTACTCAGGTGATCCTCTTGACAGAGCTTGCGAGCAGCTTCACAAATCTTCATCTGAAGCGCTAAATTGGCATCTACTACGCTCAGTTCTGAGTCCTGTAAAGACAACACGGCAGCAGAGTGACACAAACCAAATTAGATTTTATACATAAAGTGTTTTTCATGCAACCAGCAACATAGCCGTGTGACCGTTATAAGAATGTGTATTTTAGGCATCTGCAAAATAAAAAGAACAATATCTGATCTTCCAGTCTTCAAATTTAGTTTGTACCTCTGATCTTCGAGGAAAGTTTTGCTCATCTAATTTAAATGCAGCTCCAACACGTTGGCGAATCTGTGGAGGCTTCTCTCCTGGGAGCAAAGGGTAATCTTCTGGCAACCTGCCTGTCAACTCCTAAACAGCAAAGAAACAATCAAATCCTAAAGCCAACAGTCATATTTGAATATGAGGAAAAGTTTCTTTTCTGAGCACAAACAATAATAATAAAAAGCTTCTTTTAAATCCCTGCTGATACATTTACTGTTTAATGGTTTCAGTTTATCCAAGCATATCCTTTGCAGTTATGAAACAATGTACAAATATCTTATTCTGATCTCCTTGCATGTTCAGACATATGGGTTCAGAGAATTGGTTGCACAATTCTGCATCAGTGAATATTTCCTGTCATTACACATTCTGTGGAATTCCCTTTCTCATGCACTCAATATCCAAATCAAAACTAAGAGCATCACAATGATCTGTTAGTAGTTTCAATTTAAGTCTTTCAAAACCAGCCACCTTTATACAAACACATACATGCGAAGCCCAGCCAATATAGTTTCAAATTCTTTTGTCACAGCGAGGAGGGAAAGGCATCATGACTCCCATTAGTTCATCTAAGCATGTCCCGACAGGAGTGCCCAGCCCAAGTGTCAACAGGAAAGAATGATCTGTCCTGGGATTTTACCCCGCAGCACCAACAAATCACCTACACCTACATCTGAGTGTGTCCATGTTTGAAAAAAGTACTTTATTTAGCAATCCTCGTTCTTGAATCATAAGTGTGCAGAGGCAGAATGAAAGAGGCAGAGAATACTGAAAACAAAAAAAAAAGACTTATGACTAAAGTCTCATGAATCTTCAAACCCAGGCTGAAATGGCTGCACCTACTAAACCACCAGAACACCACTTCAAAAGATATAATACATTCAGATGAAATGTCACTGCAACCACAGTATTTGCTCTTATTTCACCAAACAATGTATTTATAGGGGAAGGGACTAGAAAGGCCAGGTGAGTTCTTAATTGGTGGAAACAAGGTCATGTAGGAAATAATGTCTGAATGTTCTTCTATTGCTTCTATAAAACTTAGTTTAAAATTGTATTCAAATTTCTCTGTAGCTGTTGTTCACACATTAACTTAAAATCCAGATTTTAAGAGATATCATTTGCTTATCGTTATTGTAGTTTTATAGTTATAGTTTAGCTTATAGCTTATAGTTTTTGTCTTCACAACAATACCATATTTATTAGAAAGTATCTGTTGTGTTGATAAGGAAACAGAAAGCAGAATACAGGTCAGCAGAAATTAACATTTATCAGAACACACTCGCTTACCAGCAGCAAACGCCTCAGAAGATTTACTGGAACTACTGCCTTCACACATTAACTCCTCACACAGTCCATTTAAAGACAGGGATACTTCCCCTTTGCAGTGTAACAGTGTTTAGTGTTTGAATACAGAGGCAGAATGTGAGATTTGAAGTTGATGTGCTGCCAATGTGCTTATGATCAAGCAATGGAGATGGAGTCAAAGCAGAGTAAGTGTGTGTGTGTGTGTGTGTGTGTGTGAGACCGGGAAAGCTGATATGGTAAAACAGAACACTATTACCAATAACCCGTTTATCACTTAGGTATGATGCTGGCTTGTTTTTTGTGATGCAGTATTGAGCTGCCAATGTTTTGTTTTCCTTTTTTAAGCTTGAAGTACCAAAGAAAAGGGGCAAGAGGGAAAACAAAAAGTTTCTCTTGTGCCACATGTGAAAAGGAGTAACCAGACCGTCAGTATTCAGAAATTTTAAAGGGAAGCTGGGTGGAATATCTCTGAATACAGAAGACATTTGCATCCTTAAATAGTTTGACTCCAGAACATCTCCTGAAAGTCTCAGTACTGCTGTGCTTGTAAAAGTGGTGGCTTTCGTAAACCTGCAGTAAAATGCGTCATAAAAGGTCTGTACAAAACAGCCCCACCAATGTAATCCTCTGTAAGTCGGCGCTGAATCACGGAGAACGCGGTGAGTCCAATATTTGCCAGTTAGCTTAATCACACCCTTGTGTTCTCAGTTTTACAGAGTCAACCAAAACCTTTATGACACCACTGAAAACAAGTTTGATGATTATAATTTGTGGTTAATTTGCCTGGTAGGGTATTATTAGTGTGATCTTAATGCACTAGATCAGGTTTTAAACTGATCAGTTTGTGTTACTTACAGCTTCTCGGATGCAGAGCTTCTTCAGCTCCAGTATGCAGATCTCCAGTCGGTCTTGCAGTGCCTGGTGTTTCAGCTTCATGGCCCGTGTATGAGTGGTCACATCTTTCGTATGCGTGGTTGGGCTGTCAGACCCTGTGTGATGCAACAGAAAACAGATGACATGAATAATCAGAGACTTACTGGCACATAATTATCAGTGTTGTAGTTCATGCTCAAGCTTGTACGGTTACATAAATAAATTCCTAAATCAAAAGAAGTGAAAATCTACAAAAGAATTTCAGGAAACAAAGATCAATAAAATTTAAATTAAGAGGTATTAAGGTATTTTAAAGATAAATAATGTAGTTTTACCTTAATAAGTTAGAATATCACACAGTTAAATGAATTCCATACAATTAGAAACAAGCTGGAGGCTGAAATGTTGGAAGAGGCATTATGGTGCTGTTGAACTTCCATGACAGTGACAACTTAGTGTGCAAGCTACATTTTTTGCACGCACTCCTTGTGCAAAAATATGCCACATGAAAACTATAAAGACAAAGTCAATCAATAAAAACAAAGCCAATCAACCAGTCAATTAATTCAATTTAATGTTGAACTTGTGTTTTTATTTTAAAAAAACCAACGTACCAATTGTGTTCATCATTGTTCTCATTAATGACACCGAAACTACAAAATCGGTATCCGGACCCGTGTCACCATAAACAATGCAAGCGTTCTGCTGCCGCTGTCTGTAGCCTTGGTGACCGATGACATTAAGATTAGTCTCAAGGAATGTGGGAGTGGCAAAAGGCATTGAGCAGCACATACCTTCAAAGATTAATAGAAGAATCCCTGCAGGTACTGACAAACACCTAAGGTGCAACAGGAAAGCACTGTGACAGCACCACAATAGGCTGAAGAGTTCTTCTTTTTTCCAGTCACAATCCACCTATTCTCTATAGACTGACACTTTTTCATTGTATAGAAAAGACACCACATGGCTCAATTTAAGCGCGGCAAATGGCAAAACGGGCAGAAAAAAAATCGGAGACAACACTGAACATAAAACTGTGTTGTTATCTTTGTACTGTTTATGCCAGTGGCTCCCAAACTGTGGAGTCCCCAGAGACACAGAGGGAGGGGCAACTAGGCTATTTTACATAATGCAGCACCACTAGTAGAACATGGACACATTTGTATGAATAGAAAAATGATGACGAATCAACAATAGATAAGAAGGTATGACGAGGCATATCTTGCTCTGGTCTTGACCAGGTAATGTACAATGGTGGGTAATAAAGAGGAACCACAGTGTGCTGCATATCTGAAAATATTACTATCGTACAAGTAGGGGACTTATTATCTTAGATACAAAAAAAATCCATTGTTTGATTCATAAACAAACCATTCTTCTGTTATAAAAGCAGAGTTGGTTTGCTAAAACAGCATCCGTCATGCCAAAGCTCAATTTAGCTAATAATAATCCGAGTACTGCCTGTGTGTGTAAGTAATGCTGCCTTATGGCAGAATATCTTTCTGCCAAATGTGGCAGTTTGACAACATGTTTTTCCCCTAAGGGATGCCATTTCAATCAACAATGGTTGGAGATTAATTAGAACCTCATCTCTGCTAAAGGCTCCAGGATACATTAAAGACCCACAAAATAACTTTTCAACCTCTGCTATCCGGACACGTTTGATGGCACAGTTTGATGACACAGTGACATCTCTTATGAGCATTTCTAGAGCTGTCTTGGCCCAGCAGGGTATGCGGCTGAGAAACCAAACTGTATTCACATTCAGGGCATGCTGAGTTTCACTTTGAGCATGCGTTACACGCTAGCACGGCAAATTTTTGCACACTGGAGTTTTTTTTAACACATGCCAACGGATTCAGCAAAGAAACATTTGAAGAAGTTATCAGAGGAAGAGAAGAAACTAAGGAGAGCAAAAGAAGGGCAAAATACTTCATAATTTTTTACTGTCTGGAGATGGGTGCCGAATTAGCCATCGATAGGGGCAAATAGTAAAGGTTATATCGTGGGTCTTTAACTGTTCCTACCAAACACACAAATCATTGACCAACGTGTCTGCAATACTTGCATTGTGGGTAATGGAGGCAATGGCTGCTTTTGTTTTTTTATTAAAACAAACAAAAACACAGAAACAAATAAAGGGTACCGCACTGATGCCATTCTCCTTTTAAACATATCATCACAGGACTAACTGTAATGTCAAACGTGTGGTGCTACATCAGTGGGGTATTTTTACTCAGGCTCATGGGCACCATTTTTCTCACACATCAACTAATCTAGATCTCATTCTCAGTAGATCCCACCCATTGTCATCCACAACTTGTTTTCTTTCAAAAAGTAAATCATTTGCAGCAAAACTGAAGTAGCTGAAATAACGAATAAAAACTAAATCATAGTTGTGTATGCTGGAGTTGATTTAATTATTTTACTGGTAATGTGACTGAGATCTACAATGCCAGAAAAATTATCCTCTGAATAGAGTTTAATGTCTTAGGATTGTGTTATGCTCTGAAAAGAATGTTGCTTGGTCAAACATCAGGTGTCTGATGTGGCGTCTACGATCAAGCGTTTGCAGACATCATCGTGATACCACATTGAAATGTTCTTGAAGCTCTTGCTTTGGCCAACAGATAACAGCTCTATTGTGTGACACAAAGGGAGTCGATGAGACATAATGTAACATCTGGTGATAAGAGTCAAACTTTTTGTGCATACCCATGTAAAAGGGAAGTCTTGCTTACACACATTTGAAACATTTTGTGAAAGACATTCAAAAAAAGACTTTTACCTGAATGAAGCATAATGCCACTGTCAGTGTCGCTGATCTCGCCAGTAACCTCCATGCCGGCCAATCCACTTCCTGTTTCTTCAGTAGGAGCAGAGGATGTTATGGAGCCACATTGTGTCCTGTCAAATATGTCAAACAAAACCAAATGTTATCACTATTACAGTAGTAGAATTAAAACCTGTGTAGTTATTTGTAAAGTAGTGATATTGCACAAAATAAAATATGAAAACAAACAAAAAAAAGGTTTTAAATAGGTGCTGCCATTTCCTAAAGCTTCTTTTGTAGGTCACATTTTGTCAAGACCAAACCAGAATGAACTCCCACCAGTTTGTTGGAAACACAGCGGAGAATGAAAACACAAAATATCTACATGAAAGTAGAAAAAAACAAGCAGATAAGGTTTAAAGAAAGAAATAACAGACAAGTAGCCAAACTAGATTGAAAAGCTTTCCCAACAAAGCTGATTACCTAATCTTGTGACCATTTGCTGCAGTGATTCAGGTGTGACTTGCCTCTTTGACCTCACAGACAGGTGTAGTCATAGTCTACCAACACGAGTTCACACACATGTTGCTACGTCTGAGACGTTTCCTGTGACTACCTGTTTGCTACTCTCTGATGTCACGATAGCCATTAACTCATTTGTCGATGGTTTGATTATTAACCAGCTGAATGTGGCCGTGATTGCATTCCAGCGCACTGTGGGGAGGGGTCACGTCAGCTTACAACACAAAGCTTCCCTGCAGTCGCAGCAATGCGCTGCTGCATTGGTGGTCCATGCACGAGTGACAGTCGGGAACAAGCTGAAAATAATGAAATGTATCCTTTTATCATCCAGAACATGACACGACAGTGACACATTTCCATAAATCTCATATGACTATGAGTGGATTTTTCACACCTTCGAATCACAGATAAGCGGTTGCTGTGCTTGCAGAACGGATGTTAAACTACTCCTGCACAACATACCAAAGCAGGAGGATCGAAGTCAGTGAGTTAGTGAGCTGTAACCACAAGTTAACACTCCTCTGGCCTTACAACAGCACCAGATAACTTGGACCTAACTGTTCCCTCATCAAGAGAAGCAACAAATGGTGATCACACTTGTTTCCATAACAGCTCCAAACCTTCATAACAGTCTTCATATCTCGGTCAAACCCCCAGCTTTAGATGTAAAGGCTAAATCAAAACCACATTTATTTGTCAGAGCTTTTGTTCTTAGTCCTTAAACAAAAAAGGAACAACCTAAAACTAATCTTTTTTTAAATTTTTTTTTCATGCATCAGATATTCTGTAAATATTCTACTGTGTTTTTGCCTCTGAAACAGCACTTTGGTCAACTTCGGTTGTTTTTTAAATGTATAAAGATCAATTTAATTTGACGTGTATTATATACAATCTACATTCTCTAAAGTAAACAAAATTTTAATACAACAACAGATTTTGCAGAGAATCATGCACATGCCCGTCAGTGTCTCAACAGCATGACTTCTCATTTCATGATCACTTAATGTGTGAAGATCAGATCAGAAAAATCAAAACTTTGAGGATTCTTTTTCATTAATTGTCAGAATAAAAAAAACACATAAATACTAAGCACATATCAACAGAGGTTATTTTGTGTTACATGAACTGTAAGTTAAATGAATAATAAAATTAAACAAACAAAAGAGGAAAATACTTGAATTTGAAATGCTGGATTAATCTTTTCTTTTTCAGTTTCTCAATTATCTATTGGCCAAAATAGTTCAATAGTTTACACTGGAGTCAATTTGATCAACTGATTAACCACATATCTTTATTTTTGTTTACACAAAATTGTATCTATTTTAAATCTGTGCAATCTAATCACGCTTTTTGGAGAATTACGAATTGTCTGTTCCTTCCGAGTCTCAGCTCTCATCACCAGGTGTTGATGATACTGTGATCTAATCGACAGGACCTGACTGAAACTAAGGCTGCTTGATGCAGAGTATATTCAGTGAATAAACAGAACACTACTCAATAGTTTTACTACATAGTACAACTTTTTGTTAGCTGTTATTCACAGATACAGAGCATATTTCTGTTTAGATGTCATACTTGAAACATACTCGTATCAACAGTGGACATTTTAAAATGCATAGATAAAAACCTCTATGGTAATTAAAATCAAATAACCCAGATGGTACAAGATTAATCTAAAAAAACCAAGTCATAAAAACTGAATATTCAAAATATGTACTTACTTAATAGGAAATCTAAAAAAGAAACTCCAAATCCGACCAGTACAATCTTTCCCTGAGAGTTTCCGAGTTGAAGGTAAGTGGGATAAATGTGAGTTGTGTGGAGTCTGGAGAGGAATGAGAGACTCGCCCTCTGAGAAAGCGCTGCCTGGTGAAGAGGGGTGGCTGCGTACACAGAGGGCTGAACGCTTTACATGGTGTCATATAACTCAGCTCTCCACACCGTCTCAAACTGTGTCAACAACAATGACCAACACAATGACAAATGACACCTCATAGTACCTTCTTATCAGTCTGCTTATACGTGACCGAAATGTGTCACATTTCTAATGGCCAAGGAAAATTAAAAAGTATCAATATTATTTTAAATTAATAAGTGAAAGGATGAGCTGATCAGTAAAAACTATAAGCAAAAGTGGCAAGAGTATGTATGATTTACAACTCAAATAAGTTTATCCTGATAAATTTCTAACCGACTAATTTCAAATTGAGTCTTGTTCATTGTCCAATTTTGTAATTTGTATTATACGTAACTAAGTTTGAGGGAAAGCAAGCCAACTCTCACGTATAAATCAGTGACACTAAACAAATCATTCATTTGCGCAGTGGATCCCAAACTGGGGGGCGGGACCCCTAAGGGGGGCCCAGAAATATGTCGGGGGGCGCAGCAAAACCGCTGTTTTGCTAGCAGTTTTGCACTTTGAGCCGCTAGCAAAACATGGACACATTTTTTAAAAGTAGGCCAACTAATGGGCAAAACTATTATCAATAAACAACAGAGATTTCAACTACCAAAAAAATAGAGAATAAATAAAAATAAGAAATTATCACGAGGCATATCTGTGACTGAACTTGATCAGATTATGGTTCTGGTCAATGGTGGGTAATTAAGAGAGACCACAGCAGGTTGTATGTCTCACTTTGGGAATTTTCATCCATACAAAATTTGCCGATTACTTTAGAAATAAACTACTCTGCTGTCGTGGCAGAGACCTTTTACTGAAGCTTAACTCAGTTTCCTGGCTTAAAACACTTCAGCAAAGGAAACGAGAATTCCCTTTGACTCTGACATGGCTTTAAACAAAAGTTAACGAGGTATCAGCAGACAATCTAAAGACTGCTTCATGGCATGTTTCTTCATGTTTCTGTGTACACATTGCGTGAATTTGGGAGTGTGATGAGGGGGGCTTGACTTAATTGTCTATGAAAGTGGGGCCCAACAGAAAACGTAAATCATTTAATGACTTGATAACTCAGCTGATGCCATTTTGGTTGGATCTATTTGCCAGACTACATGCCCAAGGTAAGTGTATTCCTACCCCACTCTGCATTGGGGTAGGAATACAAGTGATAAGGGAAACCACTTAGTCTGCACAATAGAAGTGCTGTTTGAGTGGTTGACATATGACTTAAAAAGCGCAGTATAAGTACAGTCCATTTACCAAATATCCAAATTACTGCATGTCTACTGCCATCTCCTGGTAGTTTAAGAGGAAAAAACAACTACTCTTTCATTTGATGTAATTACAGAGGTAGTTCTGTGGCCTGTTATTCATGTTCCCACCAAATAAAGGGAAGCATAAGGCAGCAGGATAGTCCACATGATTTAAAGAGACACCTGCTCTGAAACTGCATGGCGTACATTCATTCTGAATCTCAATATTCATTTCGGCTTTCCAGGAATGTTGGTGCTCAGACACTTGGTGGGGGGGGGGGTCCAGAAATTTGCAGACACTGAAAGATCAGATCTCAAATGACATGGCACCAAGGGAGAAGCAGCGAGAAGGGCAGAAGCTGTGAAGTTTTGTTCCAGTAAATCTACATTTAGACTTTACGGTGTGAGCACAACTGGACGCATTTCACAGATACTAACCGTGAAGACCAGTAGTTTTTAAGTCTTTTCTGGTATGCCAAAGATTCAGAGGCTGAAAGACACTGACGCCAATGCAACAGCTTCTATTCGCCATAACAAATCACATGGGATTAATCAAGATAACGTCATATTTATCTTACCTACATAAATTACAAGTAATTTCCACCCAGTAACATTATAACTAATGTTTTGCAGTTAGCCAGTGACACAGTGAAATATTACGTATTATAAAGACAAAAACTACTTCAGTGGTTCCCATTTAATCTTTGAAGTTACAGAAATGCATGCACTTTTTAGGATATTCTAATTTTCCAAATAGTACCTGTAACAACTTCAAAAATTAAATGCACTCATATAGACAAATAATATGCAGATCAATATATTTCAGCTTTTATTTGTTTATATTTTGCTGATTAGGATTTGCAGCTTCATAAAACATCAAAATAAAAAAACTCAGAAAATTACATATTGCTTGAAATCATTAAAAAAGTTGATTTTAAATAAAAGAATGTCAGGCCTCTGAAAGTAAATTCATGCATCTGTACTTACATAAAATGTATTGGTTTCATCTCTTATGCTGAATTGCCTGAATAAAACAACTTTTCCAGTATATTCAAATTTTCGGAGTAGTACCTGTATTTTTGCAGATGTAGTTGCAGTGCTAAACAAATCTGGCATTTCTAATAAACTGTTCACAGCATTCACATCAATGAGGGCAGGCTTCAATAGCCACCATGAAAGCAAGGTCTGTTGTGGGGCTGCTGTATTACTGTGACTAATGCAGTCCGCTCCTGCATTGAAATCTGTATGCAGGTGTAAGAAAAGGCTGCGTAGAAACAGAATACCAACTCCTAACCTTTTGTAAAGTTGATACAGTACAAGACCAGAAGCAGCAGCATTGTGTAAACACGCTGCATACCAAGCACTCTGATAACCCAGAATCAGATATAAGGGGAAGTGCTGTCAAACAACTGAATAATAACCTCTTCTGGTCATGGGAAACTACAGTTCAGAGGTTTTACAAACACTAATGCAAAAGAGAGGAAGATGTGAAATGACACATGCTCAGACACATTTTAAGACGTATTTAGAAATAGGATCATAGTGTGAATTTAGGGTGAAAATAACGTGAGAATGAGATGAGCCATGACAATGCAAACACAAGAGGTGCTAAGTTAAGTTTGTCATGTCTGATGTGAGGACAAGTTCAACTGTTTCCCACAATAACTACTGTACAACACAAAGATCCATCAGTATGGCAGCCACTTGGTGGATGTCATGGGTAGTTATGTAAACCAAAAGTCCCAGAGAGACAGAGAGCAGCTTTGTGTAGGCAACATAGCAGCTGGCATAACAAATTCTTTAAATATTCTTGGGTCCTGTTATAAGTGCAAGACTAGACCATTGCTGCTGGTGTAGAGTTGTCAACTGTCAGGGGATCCCCACATTCCTCTTAACATTTCACATCTCACTCATTCCACCGGATGTAAACAGATATAGCTCAATGTGTACCTGATAATATTTCAGGGCTATCAATAAAAAGTGATATGAAGCTCTACTTCACCACAAATCATGTTTTAAAAAGTAAAAAAGTAATTGGAGCTAAAGTGTTCATTTATACCTCACAGTTTGCAGTAACTTAAAGCTTTATGGTGCTCTGATGAAGAGAAGAAAACTTGCAATGCTTTTAGACACAGGTATGCAGAGATAGACTGTATGTTACTGAATTACACCATGAAAATCAATACTGTGACCAAGCGCTAGGCTAGACTCTGGCTGCGAGTAAACAAACCAGTCAAAACCATGTCATAGACAGTCATCCATGTCAAAAGTACCGACTTTAAAAAACTTTCTCCAATGATAAGTATCTCTGATCAGTCATACACGCTGATATATTTAGCATTAGTTGTGTTTTGGAAACAACGGTTTCAGGTAGAAACCACAAAGAGATGCTGTGATAACAAATATAACAAACAAACAAACAACAAATTATTTGGACATATTCATATAAAGGCAGCTGTGTAGGATACTAGTTGGCAGTAATGCATCTCTACAGTGGCTATTAATCAACAAGAAAACTCAAAAAGGAACAATCTGAAAAAAGAATACTATGACATGCTGGCAGACTGAGGAATGAAACTGAGCAGGAAAGAGTAAGTGCAGTAAGCCATGAAATCACGGATGAGACTAACACTGAACTTATATTTATTATTATTTATACTTATTGACAAAATTCTCAAAGTGTTAAGGAAACTAACCAAAAAAAGCCAAACATGTCATTAACATGGAAGCGGCTTGAATTCAGTTAAAATTAAGAAAAAAAGATTAATATAATGCAGAGAATTGGTTGGTGAATGCTAAATCATGAAACATGTTTTTATCACTCTAAATGGTGCCACTGCAGACACTACACAGAAAGAATGATAGTCGGTACAACACGTCTTGCTATGAAAAAGCACGAAGGCTAACTTTTGATCTGCGGTCTCTTGAGTTTCTGCAGGGTACTGGATTTTGGCACATCTTGTTAATAAGCAGATCTTACACTCAGCCAATGCAAAGCCATTAATGATCCTGGGGGTTTGCAACTTTTTAATTCAACTGTATTATGTTCAGTAATTTGGTCCCAGGTATTGATCCACATGGATTTTCTTGCTTTGTTTGCACAGATGACTGACGAGCACCTCAACACACAGCGTTCCAGTCCCAACATGCAATATGCCAAGATGAACCTTCACAATATCTGCATTGTACCACATCAATTACAAAGTAGCTCCAGTTCTAAGATAAAGACTGCTTTATCAAATGTTACTAAAATTTAACCTTTGGTTAAAATTCTACAAGGTAACAAATGAGGTGAAAAATATTTTCACGTAAACTCTTACTCAACTGGAAAACAATTAGTCTGACAAATCAGAAATCACTCCCCAGACTGGATGCTAAACTAATTTATTAAACAGACAATTGCACTATTTGAGCTCTTTAACTAATCTGGTACATAATTTTAGCAGATCATCATTATGCAATTCAATTATATTGTTTTATCATCACTGTGACATATTTTTGTGCACAAGTTTTGCTTGGTATAATTGATATCTCTGCAAACTGGACAGAGTCAGCTGTAGTTATGTGGGTTGGAACCTCTGAACAAAGCAGGAGTGTTCAATGACTAACCCACTGGGTCAGAAAAGTAGCAGGGGTTAAGCTACTTGCCCCAAGGGCAGTGCTCAGGAATGTGAAGTCTGTGGAGATATTTCAATGCACAGGAATAAAAAACACAAACTATTTAACTTCTGCACTGAGAAAAACACAGCAAACCTTTACACATTAAGATTCCAGTGTCTTCTATTTATTTATATCTTACTTTTCTGTATGATAACTATAATCAGATACTGTCAATATTACAGGAGGAGTTGCAGAGATATCCAAGTATCACTGAATGGTTTTACAGGTGCCTATTTTCTTATTCGTACTTTTACATTGAAAATAAATGTAAATTAATGGAGAATCTCATTAGTATTTCATCATTTTCTCATCTCTTTGATTGCAAATCAAGCCTCTCAACTTGCACCACACACAGACAGGTTTATATGATGATTTAATTTTTTAGTGGATTTCAGTACTTGATCATAATAGTAATTGTTTAGCATCATGCACTTCATTTGTTCCTGTCAGGAAGCTCTTGTTTAAAGTGTTGCGTTTTTCTTATCAAAGAGGATGTTGGAAGTTTATAACTTCTCTGTCCGGTCTGATCTAATTACATAAGTTATGATGCACATTTAAACGTCACTTCTCTTTAATAAACAACATAGAGATCAGTAAAACTAATCAAGACCTGTCCATAAAACTAATAATAGCAGGAAACACATCCTTATTAAAGCAACTATGGTGTTAAAGCAGCCAATGAAAGTTATAGTAAGATGCTTCTTTGATGTTAAGAGGTGTCTTTGGAGAATATCTTCCAACTGAAGACGCACCTGTAATGTAAACCACATGAATGACTAATACAGAAAAAAACATATGGGGTTTTGAAGAGCTTGACAGCTGACCATACAAATAAATCACAGTTTGTGAGAAACAATAAGCACATGCGAGACCTGCTCGGTCAGTCAGCTGTACACAGCTGCTGGGCCTCAGCTTAGA
The DNA here is from genome assembly GCA_036024015.1 of Craterocephalus amniculus. NCBI lineage: Eukaryota > Metazoa > Chordata > Actinopteri > Atheriniformes > Atherinidae > Craterocephalus > Craterocephalus amniculus. The sequence goes on along the minus strand of JAVQJG010191113.1, from coordinate 11,853 downwards.
AGTTTCCCAAAGTTTGGTGACTCGTTTTAGAGGATTCACCAAAAGCTTGCAATCCCCGCCTGCAATTTATTATGTGCACTGGAAGATCAAAGGCAATGTGCAATGATGTGTTAACGAGGTAAACAAAAACAATTAAAGTATATCATGCACTGTTACCTCACTCTTACCTCCGAAGCTAGTTAGCTTGCTAGCGTCGTGCCTCCGCTGCATCCGTACAATCTGCTCCAGTGGTTCCTCTCATCCTCCCAAATTGAAATGGAGCGTTTTATTTGGTTAATTTTTTTGCTTAACGTTGACAAAAAAGCCAAACATAAACGACAACACGTCTGTAATTTGCGTGTTTCCAGTCCAAACCTGAAAATAAAGTGAAATAAAAATATTAAACAGTAAATGTACAACCCAGTCACAACCGCCACTTCGGTAGTAAAGCAATGTTGTGTTGCGTTCACGGGCAGTCGAAAACGAGAACCAAGCCATACGATTTTACCATGGTAACCGCGTAACACATTTTTACACAGTATTACGACGGAGTAGGGCCACATTTTTTATATGTCCTTTAAAAACACAAAAACATAATGTGAGAATTAAAAAAAAACAAAAAAAAAACAAAAAACAACAACACTGTAGTAGGCTAGTCTTCTCTGTTTATCTGGGGCACTTGTGAACAATTTGAATCATCTTAAGATATTAGATATTAGATATTTTATGAACGCCACATAACCCTCCTGTCGTGTGGGCGGTTTACTGGCAATGAAGATTTTTTACCTTACATGACGCATTTATTAAACATGTCTAAAATATTTATTTATGAAGTAGTACATGACCACTGTACAGATATGTCCACTAGAGGTCAGTAGAGCATTGCAAAGACCAGGAGCTGGCACTATATTTTCTTGTTTTAAATTATATGTGGATTACTGTGATCTTGTTAAAAATATTCCGTCTGGCTGTTAAATTGGAAGGAAATCATTAGGTTCTTTATTGCATGATGATAAATTTGTAGTACAGTTTGTATGCTTGGTTACATTCTGTAATTAAACTTAAACTTGTTAGTTGTTAGAAGATATTTGGAGACCATCACTTGGCCTATAAAAATAAATTAGTCAGACTAAACCTTTTTTCATTTTGAGGGATTAATCCCAAGTGTCATTCTGCTTTTGACAGATGTTTCCAAATGGTCAGAGGCAGAGGTACAAGGATAACTTCGGGCTGTTTTAGTTCAATGAAGATCCTCGAAGAGAAGTGAAATAGCACTAAAGATAAAGTGCTGTTTTTTGTTTCCCCTTTTTTTTCTCCCAATATTGTCTCTATTTGACCATATTTCTTGCTATGTGTGACACAAATATTCAGTTCTGTAAACACTGTCCTTAAATTCCCCTTTGTTGAACCAAATAAAGAATATGCCTACTGTATTTCAGCATCAGCTACCCTTTAGAAGAAAAGGTGTAAATAAAAGACTATTACAGATAGTGAATGTAGCCCACATTTTCATATATCATTAAGTCTACATGTACACTCATGATAATTAGCACATTCATAGACATATGCACAACATAAATGTTGAACTATAAAACAATAGGGAAATGTGCGATATGTAATATCTGTATATTACCATGATAACATGGCAATATATAAATAATTACCATCAATCCTGTGCGGCAGAATGAGAGCTACATTCCATTTTGACCTTTTTGCATATTAGTTTATGACTAAACACACTCAAAAAGCAGAACTACTTCAAAGTGAAATGCTTCCCTCAAAACCTGTCGGTCTTAATTGAAGTCAAATGTCTTTGCAGTATTTACACTGTGCACCCAATACATTTCACTACATTGTGCATCCCTAATTCAGAGTTAAGTCTGAATAAGCATATCTTTAAACCCTATTCACAAAGATGTTATGCTGATGATGTTATGATAGAAATTAATCATGTGCTCATAATTAAGGCTCCAAGTATTTAAACACAGCTGAAAATCCAGTTGGTATTTTTCATACTTCAAAACATTTTTATTGGTTAATTTTACAGATAGGTTCAATTTGAGCATCCAGTAACCTTGAACCAAAAATACCATTTATTAAATCAGGAATTCTCAAACAAACTTACTGTAAAAGTTGTTCAGATGTAGAAGGAAAAGCAACATGTTGATCTTTCACCGTTCTGGTAATAAAATTCTAAGTTTTTTTTTTTTTCAATCTTTTGGAGGAGTGAGAAACTTCCTGTGTGTTGAAGACAATGAAACACAACACCTATTTTTCTGTCCCCTCTGGAAAAAAATATGGCAAAAAACTAAGTTGGTAGTTGTGTCCCTACATTAATGTAAAAATGAAAGTATGAATCAGTTTTACTCTCTAGGCAGAAAGATATTAGTCATGCTGAATGACACAATGAGGTATCAGTAAAGTTGCAAGGAACAGAGAAACTTCAGCTTTTTTTTTTTCAAATTTAATTTCAGCGGCATTGGCATGATCTACACTTAAGTGCCCTGCACAAATGTGTGACCGTGCACAGTGATGATTCATCATAAGTTCATTTAAGTGCACAAGTTCATTACAAACAACACTAAAGCACTTCGTGGGCATTGTTCATTTTGTTTAACTGCAAACTTACTCACTCAACCCCTTCCTTAAAATGAAACTATGACCAAAAATAAAATAGAGAAGACAATCAAACTTGGACTATACTGTATATAGGAAGAAAAGTCGTACAGTAACCAGGTTTTTGTAGGTGAAAGTGCGGAAGGATCATTAAGCATCTACAGGATAAAAAGAAATGTTCAGATATGCTGCATGAGTGCAGAAAATTGAATTGGTTCAAATATTTTGTCACATTTTATATTAATTATTTCTCCACTGATTCTTCTTGATGAGCTACACATTGACATTGTTATTATTAATTGTTATTATTATAGACATAATACGTTCGAATAACATATCTTTACATACATAATTATAGACATAATATTAAATTTACTAAATATTCACTCATAAAATGAAGAAAAAACTAAAAAAAATGTTTCAAGATTAAATTTCAGATTTAAAAAAATTAAAAAGGCTTGTTCATCCTGATGTTAGTATTTTAATATTTCATCGGATCCCGTTTTCTAAATCTTTAACCACCTTAAAATACTTTAGTTTTTGCCTGAAACATTTTAATGGATAAAAAACTTGAAGTGAACCAACTATTTTAATTGGCTACTTCACCGGACGTTTGCTGATAGTATCATCTGCAGCTGGAGTGCAGTATGGCCTCAAAGATAAATTCCAACTGTGACTGGTCAAAAATAAGTTATACTGAATCTATAGTCATGACAGTAGCCTGTAATTGATATACATCATTCAAATTTCAATAAAGTTTACCTTTCCAATGATGTATAACATGTGAAAGTACTTGGGAGACTGAGTAAAATACATATTTATTGGCCATGTACCGCCCACGGTGGTACATCTGGAACCATCGGGCGAAAATTGCCTTTCTCAAATGTGTCATCCTACAGTGAAATAATGGTATCAAAAAGTTAGTCCAACATTTATTTTAAAAGTTGGCAATACTCTAAGAGTGTCAACCGTTCACTATAGATTTTGGTTATGAGAAGTGAGTAACCACAGAAAAGTGCAATAATGCTGTGAGAACATGGCAAATACTTTGTCTCACCACCAACATGAACAGAAAGTGTCAGTTCAAGTGTCAATAAGTTTCATAACACCTCAGTGCCAAGGTCTAACCTTTCGTTATGTGTGTTCCAGACTGGCAGAATAACAGTCTGACTAGTCATGCATGCTCAACCGGCTTTTATTCTTAACGCACAATTTTCCTTACAGAAGCCTTTTGTGATGAATATGTCTAAGATTACAATAGAAATACAATGAAGCAAACAAATGAAACACGGTATTCTAACATAAATGTCAGAGTGTGGAATCTATGTTCACTGTGTTTAAAAAGTTAAAAGCAATGCAGGACAAATGTGCCTTTGTAAATTTCCAAGAATATGTTTTTAAACTCAGGTTTTAAGATACAATCTCAGATGAATGAAAGCACATATATAATTAAACAAAGTCATTTATTATACAAAGACTCGGCTAAAATGTAGATTGAAGAGGGTAAAAACCTGAGTGCACTCCTACTGTATATTACGGTGGATTCCAACCAAGGACTGTAATATACAGCTGTCGGCAAAATTATTCATGCCCTTTCATTAAAGAATGAAATGAAACAGCTCCCACTGAAATAACATGAAAGTGACAAAAGTACCAATAAATAAAAAAAATATGAAAATCATGACATAGTTTTTGAATTGTAATTCAACAAAAAAATGTCTGAAAAACAACCAAAATACATGAGAAAATGATACACCTTAAGTCTCCCATAAGATCGTATTTTGTTGAGCAATTCTTTGAGGTGATCGCTGCAAACACATGTTTTCTGTAACTCTTATCAGACATCGGCACTTGGTGACATGTTTGTCCCTCTGGTCATCAGCAATATGCTCTCATTGGTCCGGGACCATATTGTTTTTTTTTTTTTTTAATTGTTTTTTCAATTCAACTGAATTAAAAAAACTTTCATTTTTCACTAAATCATAATTTATCAAATTTATATTTATTATTAATTTTGTCAGTTTCCAGTTATTCAAATTACTATAAAGAATTGAACATTTTCTTTAATAGATGGGTATTAATAATTTTGCAGACAACTGTAGGCGCCATAACCACTTTATACAAATACTAAAACACCAAAGAGTCTTTACCCCACTAGGTGTTTTAACCTATTTTTTTGCTTTCAAAAGTTAGATCCTTACCATAGATAATGTATTCTGGATGAGTCCTGTCAATTTATTAAGCTTAAATTAACAATATATATCCATACCTTTTCACCTTAGAATAGGAACAATGTGTGGGCATCAATCAAAACGGCCCTGAATGTTCAAAGCCTCCACGACGCCCAGTGCTCTTTGGGAACCACTGGTATAGCAGCACTTGATTACTCATCATCACCTCTGTGAATGTAGGCAGTTTACTGGTGTTTTCATACCATGCCAAGTACGAAAGACATCAGTAATAATCTTATAAAAGCAACTGGGGCATCACATTGATCTGAGGAGGGTTAAAAGGCTATTTCCCAATAACATACAGGTAATAGGTTCAAAGCAAAAAAACAAATAAAAATGGAAACCAGTCAAAACAAAAATCCAGCAAACATCCATGAGCAAGACTCAGAGCTACATGCCAAACTCTTCAGGCCTCAGTTGGCATGTTAAAATGTAAAGTTCATGATGGTGTAATTAGAAAAAGACTGAACAGTTGATAGGAGAACGCTTCCTTACTCTAAAAGGAACATATTAGCCCAGCTCACATTTGCAAAGTTACATTCAAGCAAGCCACTAAACTTGTGAAACGATGGCCTGTGGACAAACAAGACTAACACACAAGCACAATAACCTAAACCGACCGACAAGCACAGTGGCGGAGGGATGATAATTATAGACTTTGCAGCCGCAGAACACCGTCACCTTCCTCAGCTCTTTCGTACCATAGGGACATCTGTCTTACAGCTAAAGTTTGCCAACAATGGATCATGAAACATGTCAGTGATGCCAGTCACACCCCCAAAAATTGTACAAAAAATGCCTTAAAAAGAAGCGATCCAAATTGTTGTAACAGTTCAGTCAAATGCGACAGTTCAACTTCATTGAACCACTTAAGTTGAACTTCACATGAGCTGTGTTAACACAAACAACCACAAACCTCAATGAAATAAGTAGTGTGCTCAAATAACTCTGCTATGAAGCCAGATATCGATAGACTATCCTATAGAAAACAGTTGGCTCAGCCTGTTGCTGCTATAGGGTTAGGGGTTTTGCAAGCTGTGAATCATGTAGTATATTTTCTTCTTACATGACGTCAGTTCTTTACATGCAATATACAACTAATTGTGTTTGGTGAAAGTCCTCTTAAAGTTTACTGCAAGACAAAAAGGTACAAGAGGTCATTCCTGCCAGCAGCCATAGAACTAGATTTTTACTGATGATATCTAATCAGAAAAAAGGAAACAGTATCCCAATATTATAATTAACTTTCGGAGATTGATAAAAGTATTTTTTTAATTACGGTTTTTTACATGGCTGTATCATAAATGCCAAGTATAGTAAAGCAATATACAACAAAGGTACAGTCATATATTCTAGTGACTCAGTTCAGATTAACAATTCATGTTCAAACAATCAACAGTAATGAAGCTGACTGGCTTAACATGGCATCAAACATTTGTTGAACATAAGATCCTCACAGCTCACTTTGCATCATTGGTTTGCCATAATTTCTGACTTCAGACACCTGTGGAGTAAGCTTACACATACTGGAAAGATGAAAAGAAAATAAATCAACATATTTTCGTGTGAGTTGAGAAAGATTAGCATGACTAAGGTCTTTACCAGTGTGTTAAACCTCAGAGCAACAGTAACTCGTATGTTGTCTTGCATCTACGTGTTGAGGTCAGCGGTTCTCACATTAAATACAAAGCCTCTGCAGTCAGCTGTGCACACAGCAATAAGCATAATTCTGTTGAAAAAATCATATATCAGAAATCCACTGCATCATCGATGCAACGCATGAAGCTTGGAAAGATGTTGGTTATTTCTAACAATATACCTTTATTTATTCATTTATTATTATTATTGCTATTATTATTATAATTATGACTAGTTGTGTACTGATGTACTGGCTAAGGTGGTCTCAGTTGTATGTATTTGTTGTATAGTCTGAATTGCATTGTTTCCTGTATAGCATATTTTGCTTCTTGTGTATTGTCCCCACCACACTCCCCACACTCTTTCTGTCCCCCTCTCTCCCCTCCCTCATTTTTAAAAAAAACATTCTTACTCTCTCTCTCTTTGTCCGGTCCGGTCGGGTCCAGCATTAAGATTTTGATTTGATAAAGTTTTCATATTTTCAAGGGGGACTTTATATAAACAGTATGAATCACTACTTCATAAAGTATATTTGCTCGGCACAGAACAGCAGCCAGACAATCATTCTGCTGACAACGATGTGGACAAGACAGATTAAAAAGAAACAAAAGGTAGAAATGTAGAGGCGGTGCCTCTGTTATCAGTTTTCTACAATATATATCACAGGAAACGAAAGATTTTCATTAGACTTGAGCTCATGTATATAGTCTGCAGATACACCTAAATAAGATGTAAAATATGCATACCTGGAAACAAATGGAAAGATTTTTTCAATCACTGTAAGAATTCATCATAAAGTGCATGATAAGGACTTGATCCCAAGCACAAAAGGTCTGAAGATGGTGTTGTAAAAAAAAAAGAAGAGAAGCCCTAAGATGGGAAGTTCCTGAACTGTTGCACCCACAGTCGGGCAACTAACCTGGTTCTTTTGGTTTTGAAACCGTCTGATTCATAGTGCTCTTTGCACTGAAAAACAAGTGGGCACTTGAACATTTGAACTTTCAAATGCCTGACTTCCCCTACATACAAATGCTTTTCAATTCTGAGAAATAAAGTTTTAGCAGTGTGGAATGCCTTATTCATGAGTGTCTTTGACTTCATGTTCATTCTGTAAACAAACGATCAAAGCAAAGAAAACATCGACTTCCTCTCAGGAGACATCACAGCTGACAGATGCAACATAGAAAATGCCTGTTGTGGTCTCGATCTATTCTTTTCTATTCAGTGAGCCATTTCTTCTGATAATACCCAGTGTCAAACTTCTCAAGAGAAATTTTAACATCCCCTACCAACCCTGCCTCTCTCAACCCCCCTCCTCCTTTTTTGCTTCCTGTTGCAGTTTCTTGGTGGTTACCTCGATGTTGTCAAGTTGTTTTCACAGTCATCTTTTAAAATTTTTTCAGACACAGAGCTGTTTGAGTTTCTAAACTGATCACTTTCATACCACATTCAGTCATTAAACTGGAGTTTTGCAGAAGACCCTGCATGATCATTGTGTATTTGGGTGTATGCTATTCAGTGATTTTCTCTTTGCTGTCTGTGAACAGTATCAGTCAAGCAATACACAATGCAGACTCAGAGGAACTGTTGGTGGTTGATACGAAAGATTAAATAAAATCTCTGAAGGAGGTCAAGTCTCAAAAATACCATGAAAGACAAACCGTATTTTTTTTAACAGATAAAAAAAGACCAATCATTTTAAGAAGGGAGAGCAACTGAATTACAATCTAGAATAATCCACAAAAAAGACTTAGAATTTTTATTTACTTGACTTTTCTTAGATTTATCTGTTTGTTTTTCAGTCATTTGCGATTGGGCCACAAAAGCAGTTTCTTTTTTTAAAAGATACAATTATTTGTTAATTGACAGAAACAAAGCATATTTTATTAACAGTTTCTTCATTAAGACAGATGTTTTGGTAAAATATGTCTGAAACTATATATTAAGAAAGGAGAATGAATCATTTTGAGCTGTAGGGACAAAACATATAAAAAAACATGATGAATCAATAATTGATAACATCGTTATAATCAAATCACTTTTTGGGTATTTGAAAAGGAATTTTTTGTTTTCTTGTGAAGCTTGGTTAAAAAGAGGCTTTTTTAGAGGCTTGAATAAGTGTTTGCAAAAACACATTGACTTGTGTATTGGATTAAAAGTAGACATTATGTGTACAATCCCACTTTTAAGATTTCTTAACTCTGTGGAAACTATTTTTGATGCAAACTCCAGTAATATTTACAGTATTTCTATGAAACAAGTTTTTTTGTCTTATACTCAAGGAAGCGCTGATTACAATTATTTGCACTGAAATTTTATTTATTTTGGTCTTAAAAATAGTGTTGACATATTGAAATTACATTGGATGAGCAGTAGATATAACTTAAATCACAGTTTCACAACATAATTTAATGTTTGTATAAAACTTTCCTATTAACCCCAGAGTAATTCTAAGAAGTATCTCATTGCACTACCACCTTAAAATATGAAACAGTTGTTCTTTGTTGGATTTGCTGATAAAACAATCAATCTTCAGTTTTTATGTACAAACATGTTTTATTTCAGCATTTATTCTTAAAATACAAATTCATGATATTTAGACATTTTCTGAATTTCAGGAAACAATATTTTTTCACAAATCAAGAATCACAATGCAATCTTAATCTAAGCTTGAGTATAGATATGCTGGTTATTTATGTAACATAAATGTTAAATGATAGTTTTTAATGCTGATTATGATCAATGGTGATAAGGGTTAATGGAAAATAAAAAAAAAAACAACAAGACACCCACTCCTTCTGAAATATACGCCACTCAGTAAGATGAATCTATAAACTTCTTGAATATTTTAGAAATTTAGAACAATTCTACACAGCATTTTACTAACTTTAATTCTGCAACAATAAACAAAATCAGACTAAATCTTTTCCTGCCGAGGTGATGATTTCTCTGCGAACATCCTGTAGGAGAAACAAGCAGAAACCTATCACTCAAAAGCAACATTTAGAATCTGTCACATATATCTTGGGAGTGTAAAATATTGACTTTCCCACCTCCACATTTACAGACCGCGATGTGTCCTCTCCTCTGTCTGCAACGTCTGAAGTTGAGTTCGCCCACTCGTCCCAAAGCTCTCTGAGGTGCCGCCGTTGGTGAGTGACACAGAGGAGTTGAAGCCCTGCCACAGTTTGGACTTTCCAGAACAGCTCTTGTACAGGATCGTAGCCCGGCGTCTGAAGTGATTGTCCAGGAAAAAGTAGATGGCCGGATTCACGCAGCTGTTGAAAAAAGCCAGGCAGCAAGAGATAAGGAGCCCGTCTCTTTCCAGAGCCGAAGCATCACAACTTAAGGTGGCTTTGGTGAGCTTTGAGATGATTGTAATGGATTTGAAGATGTTGAAGGGGAGCCAGGACACCACAAATGCCATGATGATGCACAGGACCATCTTCAGGGAGTGTCTGCGACGGGCTTCAGCTCGAGGGTTTCCAGCAGAAATGTGCTTGTTGAGGTGCATGATGATGCTGCCGTAGCAGAGCACTATGATTAACACCGGAAAGATGAAGGTGACTAACACCATGATCAGATTCATGTAAAGAAACACAGATGCTTCGCTATCCTCCATACATTTCGTTACATTATCGAAGGTCTCCGCTTTTCGGTGGATCAGAGACGGGATGCCAAGCACCAGGGAGATGATCCAAAGAGCAGCACAAGTGATACGGATGCACTGACTGCTCCTGAGGTACTTTGAATCCATCAGCTTGACAATGGCCAGGTAGCGGTCAATGCTCATGCAAGTCAGAAAGAAGATGTTGGAGAAGCGGTTAACAGAAATAATGTAGCTGCTCAGCTTGCAGAGCAGGTCACTAGCTGGTCCAAAGTTCCAAACGTTGCCCTGGCTGGAGGAGATGGCCCACAGTGGCAGTGTGAGGACGAAGATGAGGTCGGCCAGGGCAAGGTTGACGACAAAAGTGTCCACCAAGCGGCCAGACCTCTTCCCTTTGCTGCTCACCACTGTGATGACAAAGAGGTTGCCCCAGAATCCTGTGAAAAATATAAGGTAATATATCAGGGGCAGAAAGATGTTGGAGCCACCAAGTGTTGTGTAAGGACAATCCGAGCCCTCTGTCCATTGATCTGGGATTGTTCCATTGTCTGTCGTATTGGTATCATAGTAATAGAAGTCTTCAGTGGTGGTCTCCATTGCAAGAGATCACAGAGAGGCTCTGCTGTGCAGCTGCAGTACAGTGGCAGTATAGTTAATCTAACCATGTCAACAAACTGCTACTTCATTATACCAGCACAAACCACAGAGAAAAAAAACAGCTCCTGTTTTAGCTCTCTTCCTCTTACCTCTCAGAGCTCTTTCTGTGCCTCTTTCACATTACTTCCCCCCTAGAGCCTTTCTCATGTGACTGAAGCTGATCTGATTAGAAAATAAATGTCACAAACTAGCACTTAATTAACATTACAATGAGTCGAGTAGAAAAAAGGAAAATTTAAGCACAATTACACTTTAAGCACAAAAGTACTAAGTTGAATCTTTTTGTGAGTTCTTTCCCGAAAAGTTAATCAAATATTTAGGCACCTGCTTCTTGGTGCATGTGGCAGCTGCACAGATATTTATTATCATTATAGGCACAACAGAAGAAAACAGGACTGCACCCTGAATTTAATCTTTTCTTTCATGTTTCTTTGTGTGTTGCCCCCATGCCACCAGTAGGGGGCAGATGAGGTTTATTTGGTGTTTTTTTAAACGAGTTATCTCTTTTTCTAAAGTTAGACTGAAGTGGGTTTTTAATGGAAATGACCTAACTCTACCTTCTCCTTCTTCTTTTTCTTCAAATAGAAATTTTACTTTCTTAAGTAAAATAATTAGAATAATAATTTAGCAATCTAATAAATGAAATTCTACGTTTGTATTGTAAACCATAGATTAAAATTATTTTGAATGGCTTATATGTTAAGCCATAAAATTTATGTCAGGTGCTAAATGTCAACTTTTTCTCATCACATTTTGTAGTCTTAAACTGCAGCATTTACTCAAAAAAAGTGAATCAGTAAGAAACAGAATTGTTCATTTAGATCTTCAGAACTACTTGGTTCACAATTTTGGGGGCTTTTAACAAAGTTTTCAATTCTAAGTAGCAGTGTTTGAATGCAGAGGTTAAAGGTTTACAGCTGAAATGTTTTTTCATATTTTCCACAAGTTTCAGTACTCATCAGCATTTCTGATTACAATCACAGCCCATGTCTTCTGTCTGGCACGTTGCCTTTTGATCCGGTGATCTGTTTTTTTTTTTTTTTTTTTTTTTTTTTTTTGAAATTTTTTGTAAATTTGGGATAGCCGCAAACCACCTTTTTGGGTGGAGAAAAAAAGTTTGTGGAA
>JAVQJG010191111.1:0-13474 GCA_036024015.1 Craterocephalus amniculus | reverse complement strand
GCTGGAAAACAAAGGTTAAAAAAAAAAAAAAAAAAAAAAAAAAAAAAAAAGAATATTTCACTTTATTACGCAGATAAAATCATGCACATAAATGAATATTCACAACCTTGTCCACAGTAATCATTCTTGATAGAAAAATCAGATTGCACGGGGAGTGTCAGTGCAAAGACATTTTTTATTTTTCTCTGGAAATGATCCACTGGTTTCACATCCACACTCTGGCTGGTTCACTCCAGGATTTTCAAATAATTTTCCCTTAAGTAACTGCTCAATTTTCTTGGCTTTGTGTGTTCCTTTCATTGAAACATAAAACTCCAGCCCAGTTGGAATTTTTTGTACTCCGGAAAATATTTAGTCTTGGAGTTCTACAATATTTTTCTGCACCTTTTTTCTATCTTTCAAGTTAGTTCGCCCTCGCCACCTGGCTTGATTACACACATGAAATTAATAAGGTGAAGCTGACAGTTTCTAGTAATTCACACAAAACACTCAACAAACTATCTGGATACTACTGTTTTCTGGCCTGAAAGTTGTCCTCTTGTCTCCGCATCAAACTCTGTTGTGGTGACAATTGGATTGCTGCTTATCTGTCTGGGCACGGTTCATGTCCCAGATTATTCTATTTGGCTCGGCTGCCAGATCTAATAATTGAGATGATGTTTTGAAACGTATTCCCTTTTAAAGAGATAAATGCTACATTGTTTGCAGGCTTTTAAAACAGGAAGATTATTGCGTCTGCACTCTGTGCTTTGACACAAGCCTGTCCTTTGGATGCAGGACAGTATTCTAAACCTCCCTCTGACAATAATCATTAGCTGTGAGACTTTATGTAGTCGACTTTTGGACCTTTTCAATGATTCTAGTCAAGCTGTTAAAACAAGGAAGAGGATTTATGTAGATGTGATACGTAAAAAACATATGCAAAAACCTGGAAGGGGGGTGAGTGTTCTTTGGATAAGTTTGAACATAACAAAATGTGAAAAACAGAAATTATTTGCCCATTATCAGTTGCTAAATATGCAGGTTTTTTTTAACATGACTATTATTGTTTCAATCTAATTCAGTTTACTTATATTGCACCAACTTGAACAACTTTATCAGAGCATTTTGTCCAATTAATAGTCTAATGCAATTAAAAGATAACACAATTTAACTGAATTAAAACCAAATTCAGTTAAATTAAGTTCAATATGGAAGACTGAGCTGAAATCCAGTAACAGAAATTGCATTTGTCCCTGTGGAATGAGGGTATCAAGGAAATTGTGGAAAGGGAGTGGTACCGAATCCAGCCAACATGTCTCTGAATATTAAAGGCATTTTGAGGAAGTTGAATAATACCCTGAGAGTGCTGTGCTGAAAGGCAAGATTTTATGCAAGTGTGCACTAGGAATATGGCAGCTAAAGCCCCAGAGGAACAATTTCACAATGTTTTGCCCAGGAAAATGATGTAAGATGATAGGTTGAGATGATATAATGGGCCAGGGAGGATTGTAGGTGATAGTTTAAGAAAGCAGAGAAAGCAAGAGAAAGAGATCGATGAGCTGTTGTCTGTTGTCCACAGCGTCTACAGGACTTGAGCCAGATTCAGGAAGAGGTACGGCTGCTGGAGGCTGATATGTGTGTGAAGGAAGTGGAGGGAGCGCATGGGGCAGGAATCACCCTACAGGCAGGAAAAGGCCTGTGGAGGTGATGGTGGGGGTGGAAGTGGAGGGTCTCAGCTCCTGCCTGATAGCTTGTTCAACAAAGGCAGACAAATACACACAGACACACACTCAGACATGGTCACACTGTTCTAGAGGCCATAGGTTCTTGTTCCCATCAACTATAGGGTAGAGGAGGGACCCAGCAGGTCTGAGCTGGATGGCTGCCGGTGCCAAAACATGTGTGTGCCCGGAGTTGCAAAGGAAGTTGATCTACATTTAACTACATGTAATAGTGTTGCTGTGAATACAACGGTGCCGCCAAATGCAGATTATGTTCCTGTAGGAGAACCCCTTCTAGCTGCAGACTTGATTGGTTTCTTTAAGCAGAAGGAAGTTCTAAGTAATGTATATATTATACTGGCCTTGATTCAGTTTCAAAACAAAACACTTCAATCTGCTAAAGCAGGATTTCTTCTACATTTCCATTTCTGATGCCGTCATCCGGCAAAGGAAGGTTCAGGTTGTAAGAATTCATGCAGCCAATGCAGAAGGGCTTTAATGTGGTCTTTAAAACAATCCTCTGTTAACTTAATGTTGCCTGGTTAAAATGTTTGCCTGATATTAATTCCCGTGCTCCCTGTGATTGTCTGCTTTGTTTTCTTAAAGAGGCCATTAAGTTAGCAGCTGGTTTTCTGTTTTGGTTGTACAGTTGTTATGGTTTCCTTCCCTGTTCCATTTTCTTCTCCTGACTCATTCCCTCTCTCTTTTCCTCAAGCCCCCCTCCCTTTGTTTTCTCTTGTCAGGCCCAGCATTAAAATGTAACTAAGCAATATCCAAAATAAAGAACAATAATTACCGAGGGGAACCTTATTTCCTCTATTAAGTAAGACTTGGCGAAGCTAATTTGTTCAGCACAAACAGGCAGCCAGACCATATCGCAGCTGTCACGATGATGCACCAAATAAGTTGAAAATTAAAATGAAAAAAATGATCTTCAACTGAAAAAGAAAAGGCCTCAGGAGGGAAAACCTTGGAGAAAAAAAAAAAACGGAAATAAACAAAGAATGAGGATGTTTGAGACAAATGATAAACCAGCATTTTGCTTCCAAAACAGCAGATCCTGAAGTCTGTCAAAGAAATATGTTTTGCAAAGAATCTAAACAGATTGCGATGAAACAGGTACAATCCTTCACAAGACTGCAATCTGTGGTGATCACAACTCCATTTATAGACAAAACAGTTTGTTCAGGATTTCTTCAAACTTCCATTTAGCATCCATGTAAAAGTGGGTCCTTGAAATTTTGCAAACACCCATACAGTAACTAAATCTGTATGTTAGCTGAATAAAAGGAATCCCTAAACAAAACATATTTGTAAATAACATAAATAAATTATATAAATTACTAATATAACTGTTAAATGCTATACTTGTACTGTTGTATATTTATACAATAATGGTATCCAAAGCAAACAGTAAAGACAAAGCACAAGTACTGATTGCAACACCATTTGGATTAGCCACTTTCATCAGAGAGGAAGTGTTTAGCTAATTAACATGGACCTGAATAAAACATCTAAGTATCCAGTTTTATCTTTTACATATAGCAAATGTTTTAATAAGTAGTATTTATTCATGCTGAAGAAAATAAAATAAATACTCATTCAACCATCAAAGAGAGGAACTGTAAGACCAACACGAATAGTATCCATTTCTTTGTGTGGATGGAGTATTACACTTTCAAGAGGTGGAAGGGGATCAAGTCAAATAGACTCTGTACTTTGCATGTTAGTGCCAGTGACTGAGCTATGTAATGTTACACCGCTGAGCACGAACTCATAAAACTCTTTCTATTAGATTAAATGAGATGAAACTTAAACAACCTCCGAGGTGAAAATGGGTCATCAAAGCAGCATGATGGAAGATATTAAGGAGAGAAAGACTAAAGTTGTTTGCAAAATGGCCCATGTGAACCCTTTTGATTAATCAAATTATGCTTTTTACAACACATGAAGTCTAGAGTTTGAATAACAATGCTGCAGTTTTATTAATAGATCTACAGATTTAAAGCAGATGTGCTCAAAGCCTATCTCACATTATCCTGTTCTACATGGAAGCCACATATGGATTCTCGAAATGGGAAAAATGTGAAACCAGCACCTTGTAAAATTTACACCTAAATCAATCCCAGCACGAACATTTGTGTGAGGACAGAAAATACAAAAACAGACAATCCGCCAGGCCAGCCTCCTGAGTGCTTTGGATTGTCTCCTCTGAATCCCTTATGGTCAGTCGCAGACTTCTTTGTCACATAGCTTTTCCTCCTCAAGTGCAACTGTCCATTGTTATGGCCAGCATGGCACGTGTTGTTATTTCCCCCCTCTTAAAGAAGCTTGCAAGGTTTTCCCATCTTCCCCAAAGAAAGGACCATGACCTCAAACCCCAGCGCTTCACTTAATGGACAAAGAGTAAACATCCCATGACAGCAAAAGTGGGGGAACCCCCATCCCCCACCCTGCTTTTAGTCCTGTAGAAAGTCTGAAAGGAGTTCCGCTGTTCAAGTAGTGATCTTATCATGTTTTTTTTCTTTTTGACTTTTTCTTTATCATATACTAACAACAACACCAGCAGTCGTGAAATTGATAGATTTGGCTTTGTTATGATCCAAATTGTTGCTAATATGAAATGAAACCAAAATGATAAAATGTTTAATTCTCGAGTCATTTTGATTTTTTAGGATGTTGCTATTACAGTAACACTGTACTAGCATAAGTGCACACACACACACAGTATGTACAAAGTATGTACACATCTTAGGTGTTGAACAGTTATCTTCAAGGTGACTACAATAAACATTTTTATTGTTAATGTATCAATATTATTGTTTGTTTAGAAAATCATTAGCAATTTCACTATGGATGTATCAGACTGTGTTAGGTAAACAGTGTAGCACATAACCTTTGCAATAGAGAAGTTATAAAGGCTGAAAAATGAAAGAAAGCTTCTCTACGTAATGACTGATGAGCTGAAATGACTCTAAACAACAAACATTGACATTTCTTATTGTTATAAGATACAAAGTATATCAAACTGAAAAAAAACGGATTTTTTGTTTTACACGACCAACTTTGTATTCTAGGAATTAAGTACTAGAGAACAAAAAGACAAATGTGTGAAGCCTAATGTAAATAATGTATGAATGAACAGCCACCCTATGTTATAGGTAAATGAATGCTGCACTTGCTTTGTTACTCGTCTGTATGATGATTAAATAACCAACTACTTCATAACATCAAAGTTATTAACCCTGTTTCTGATACTGCCAAATAAGCCAAAACATTACTCTCAATGTGGTGTGTTCTTATCAAAGTTCTGCTCTGTGCTTTTAATTCTACCTTGTATGTGATCTGGATTATTCAAATGTTTGATCAGGTTTAAGACACTGTGTATTCATCATCTTTAGAGTTAAATCACAGGTAAGCTCGAGGACAAACAGCTGTTAGAAGCTTTTTATGTTGTGGAAAACCCCTCTTGCATCTTTGAGATGATGCTGACTTGTCATTTACCATCTCAGTCCATCTATGCCATTTGCCCCAAGACATGCAGCTGAAGCATCCTGGAACATTAAGAGGGACGGAGGGAGCAAAGGAGGAAGAGTAAGGGAGGGAGATGCAAAGATGCAGGGTGGCCAGGAAGTGGCCCTATTGTTTTCAGAGTCACCTCGCTTTTCCTTTCAGAGGTCTTTTCTCTCCGCTGGCCCGTGAATCTTACATAAACAAACTCCTTGTTGCTGCGGCTTTATCTTGTCAGATTTACTGTTTAATTTCGGAAAAGTAAAGAAAAAGGTTTATATTTCAGATTAACAGGGATAGCTCTGGCACCAAAGACAATAAACTACAGATATACACAACCACTACAGAAAGTTGTCAAGCTAAGAATACAAAAGATTAATTAATACTGGTCACTAAAATTGGTATTTGTACTAACAGATACACTAACATTTGTAAAATACCATATATTTGTATGTTAAAGCCTCACTTCATAATAAACATAGTCAGTTAAAGACA
Organism: Craterocephalus amniculus; assembly: GCA_036024015.1. Lineage (NCBI taxonomy): Eukaryota > Metazoa > Chordata > Actinopteri > Atheriniformes > Atherinidae > Craterocephalus > Craterocephalus amniculus. Next base: position 7,766 of record JAVQJG010191111.1, on the reverse strand, counting down.
ATAAGCAAACACACCGTATTTAAAAGACATGTACACCTTCTTCCTGGTTTGGTGCTGCTGTGAGCCAACGCTGCCTCTGAGCAGGTCTGCTGCACCATTGGACAGGGATGGGCACCAGGAGGCGGGAGGGAGCGCACCTTAGTTACAAAGGTTAGTCATTAACTTGCCCTTCTGGGAAGCAGCTGCAGAGCACACCTCATTCAACCTTTGCACAACATGTTCTCCACGTCACAGACAAAGCAATAGACAATGTTAAGGTTGGTGTGAAATGTGAGGACAGACAGCAGGCAGGTGAACTCAGGGATTTTCACAGACAGGTGACCAGGTAAGACTTGAAAAAGGAGCTTCTACTGGCAGTATTATCTGCAGACTGGTTATAGTTAATCTTTAAAAAATGTGATCTCAGTGTGATAGAAAGTTTTTAGTCATGCTCTGAAATGATGCTTATATATGTTCCGGCTGGCTGTAAATGTTCTGACTACAGCTGGGAAATAAATTTCAGCAAAAGTGCAAATTGTTTTCCTTTTTTTCTTAAAATGCTGCAGTCACAAAGTGCTGAGTCAGTGGAAGCGTTTACTCTTTGGTGAAGTGCACTGGCTTATTGAGACAAGACGCAGCAGCAACAGATCATTTTGCCACAGAAACATGTCATTTCAAATAAATAATGCAACAAGTAAATGTATCCATAGCCCCAAATTCTGTATCTGCAGCAATGGGCTTTTTCCACAACTGGGTTTTGTAAAACTGCAGACAGGTTGCAGTGACTGCACTATGACCAGATCACCGCGCTGTGAGGGTGATCAGCAAACTTACTGCACTGCCACAGAAACAAAAGAACTGCAACTACAGTCACCATGCTATGTGAAGTAAAAGCTAGATTTAATAATACATAATAAGCCACCCTTACTCTCTTCTATTCAGCAACAAAAAAGCAGCTATATCCATTCATATGAACAAAGTTTGAAGATCATTTACAAATATTAACCGCAAAGTATAACATTTCCTTTTATAATTCATTAAATGAAATTTATGTCAATGATTAAATGCTCACTTTAAAGAAACGCCACTAAAGCATTACAATCATTAACATTTATACTATTGAGGACAACATGGAAACAACTTTTTTTGGTTATACTGTATAGCTAGAATAAATTACATATCTTTGCTAGTAATAAATACTGGTCAGGCTCTGTTTACACCCCAAACAAAGCACACCTTCAAGAGCAAATACATGCAGGTACCCTTAAAGCAAACAAAAACAGCCACATACTCACTTTTGAATATTATGTTGTGGTCATGATAGATGTTTTTTAATAATCACTACCATGAATGGCTCTTTAGAAATCTTGTTGTATCTATGTTGACGCTTCCATTTCTCTGCGGTTGGAAGGCAAAAACCAGGCATTTCAAAGCACCCATATACATGTTATATTATGAACGCACTGAAGAAAAAGGAGAAGTGCAATGTGCTGAAGTTTTTTTTCCAAGGGCGTTGTATTCATTCTGCCGCGCTCACACTATCTGATTTAAATAATCACACTCATAAACAATGTCTTAGCTGGTTATAATCCACTGCTCAAATAGATCGTATGCCTATTATCCTCCACAAACAGAGGAATGGCCCGACTCCTCCACACTTTTCAAAGAGAAAATACAGAACTTGGCAGAAAGATTAAAGGGAAGGAGGGAGGTCCACATGCTGCACTTTGGCTTGTTAGTCTGAGGGTCAACAAAAGGACTGTTTAAGATAATCTGTAAAGTATGGATATCTGTAATGAGTGCAGGCAGGGAAAGAAGGAGACGTCTTTTGCTTCATACCCATAAATAATAGCATTATGTTAAAAGTTCTTATAGTTATGTGTGCTATGTTGCAGCTCTTTGGAACACAAAGGGACAAAAGTTCACATAAAATTGTAGCTTAACCAGCAGAACTGCTAATAATGTTTCTGTCCCATCACACTTTCAGCTGAATATCATTTTCATATCTAATTCAGTTTGATGGCAGAGAAAATATTTCTTAATCCTCAGGCCATCATTATTATCTATAAACTGACACTCGACTCACAATTTGGGGCAATGAAAGAAAGTATGGGTAAGACAAACAGCCTTCTTGCTCTGATAATGATATTCAGCCGAAGATAAATGCAGAAAAATATGCAAATGTGGGTTTTTACACATTCAGAGTCGGATACAAGCAGCAGCTCACATCTACAGCAGCACATCTGAAACGCATATTTCTGCGTCCTCGCCCAGCTCTGCTCGGTGTGTATATTTTGTTGTGCTCTGCCTATGTGTGGACAGAACAGGAAGAGATAAAGACAGCCTTCTTGGCGTGTTTACAGCTAACAGTGCTGGAGAGAAGCTTGAGAAGATGAAGGGGAAAAGGCCTGATGGCAGGCGCTGAGCAGCCAGGCCTGTCTTGCTGTGAAAAATCACCTCAGGGTCAGGAAAGTGAGCAAGTTGTGCAGAAATCTTTTAACATGCCCAAGAAAGCAACAACTGTATTTCAAGGATTTAAATAAATCATAAATTAAATACAAGAAATACATTAAAATAGTTTACAAGTTCCTTTAAGATGGTTTAAAAAATGTTTTCCTTCTCATTTTTTCAATCGGCCCACTGTGAAAACTAAGTAATTAAAACAAAACTTGAAGAACGCCGAAGGACACGTGTTCAGAAGTGAACAAGTCCAACAAGTCCTTTGTTTGTTTTTTTACTGTCCTTTTAACACCAAGATGAGCTTATGTGGGTAAATCCGACTTGTTTTTATTGCCATAGACTCCTTTCCTGTTGTCGGAAGGATTATACAGTACTTGGCCTCCGTGGGTTAGTATTTACATTACAAGCACAGACTGAAGGATGAGCCAGCTGACCAATGAAACAGAGTGGTGTGATTTGGCTATCCTTTCTCTGGCTTCTGAATGAAGATCTGCAGAAAAGTTCCTTAGATCCTCAGGAATTAGTACAACACAAAAAATGTGTGTTGCGAGCCAGGGTAAAGCCTGGTGAACAGATCCAGTGTCTGTTGAAATGAAAAAAGGTCATAGAATTTGCCATTGTTTTTTTTCCTATTTTCATCCACAAGTAGATGCTCCCATCAGCTGCTGAGCTTTGGTCAGTGAGTGGATTTTACTTCTTAAAAAAACAGACAAAATAAGAAAAAGTAGCAGGTTTTTAGCCACGGCTGCAATCATCTCAGCAGTGTCCACCCACATGTCATGAGAGGTCTCAAGAAGAAATAAATATTTTCATTGCTGTCAATACAATTACAGATATTTCCATGGATTTTTATACCACAGGAATTATAGTCAGAATACAAGTTAATTGGTAAATAAGTACATAAAAATAAACCAAATAAACATTAAATCTTATAATACTAACAAGGGATGATAATGGGATTTTGAATGGTCAGGCAAGTGCTGGCCGGCTGTTTTTGTACTTCAGTATTCCCATGAAACCAAAGAAAAAGCTCATGAAGCTACAGTATGGTGTCCCGCTGTGAGCTCCCAGTCCCCATAAGACCTGAGACCCGTTTAGTGTAAAACGTGCCTCCATTTACATTGAAAACTTTGTTTTGCCCATATGATACAAAACTAGGACTTTACTCTTTCCTGTTAATAGGCAGACTTTTAGTTCCACCTCCATGAAAATATTTCAAGTTCCATCGGCAAGACAATTTTTTTCAGTGCTTCTGTCTTTCAGTGTCAGGTTCTGTTTAGGTAGTAAAACTACCTTGTTTGGTTTAAGAATAATTAAGCGAGTTAGGATTAAAAGACACCATCTCAAAATATGAACAATTGTAGTAGAAATTCTGAGTTAAGTTGAGAGCAGGTTCTTGAGATCCACATATAGGAAAAGCTCAGCTGAAAGAAAACAATTTCGAACATTGGTATAATATCGCTGTGAAAGCATAATTTTGAAAAATACTGACTGTAAAATAGTGTCTACACAAACAAACTAATGTCGTATATACTTAACAGGCTTGACCCACTGGTAAACAAGGTACAAAATATGGGTGCAAGTGATGCATGTTGAAATGCTTTTCTGAGAGCATCATGGATAATCTTGTCTGACTGGATTTTGCAGCTCCACTGTCCAGTAAAAACAGGATGCAGGCCTATAGACTCATGCATGCAAATACCTGAACAAATTTGCAAATACCTTTACACAAAGGACCTTTCTCCTTCAAGTTTCAGCAACTGTGAACGACTGGTTTTAAATTTGCTTTCGAACACCATTAACATGCTGTCAGCATGTACACAGCACAGATGAAAGTGGAGCACCAGCTTGCTGGATGTGTGTAAACCACGGCCAATCAAAACAGAGTTAACAGCTTCTTTTCTGTGAGTATTGTGCTTCATCTTTGGGTAGTTCAATTAGATTTGGACAAAAGGTCGCCTGGCTTTATGTTGGCGATGTTTTGGAGGAATAAAGCCCTCATGTTTTGTTTGTTTAATGCTGAAACAGTTTAGATTTGCTTCTGCTTTTGTACTGTACGTGTGTGTGTGTTTGCTCAGTATGGATAAAACAAACAGGATACAAGATGATGTTTTTAATTTCTGAACCTCAGTGGAGGGAGGTTTGTCATCTTTCCTCAAAGCTGATCTAGCTGTTTTCCTGTTTCACGGGCAAAAAAATCAAAGAAAAATCCCATAATTCCTCAATGTTTCTAATTCTTCTCTTTCAACGATGCTGTACTTTAATACAAAGTCACATTTAAAATGCTTTTGCATTTTTTTTGCTGCTGACAAATAATGCTGGTAGGCTTTCTTGTATTAATGTTTGAGTATCACACAGCATCTCTGTTATAGGAAGCAGAGAAACACTCAGTCAGCTTCTTTCACGCACTCACTACATGCCCACAAATTTGTGATTTTGCCAGTATTTTGTATCAGCTACACCAACAAAGAATGCTCTACAGTATGTGGGAGTTCCTGTTTGCGACACACTTTTCCTGCTGTGGATGAACTCCACTCAGTAATGAATTTTTGAATCAGGGTATAATCAAAGCATCTTCTTTTCATGATGACAAACTGACTTTTCAGAGATACCAAGTGAAATATTTAGGCCATTTGATTGTTAATGTTCTTTGTGTGTGGCTCACTTATGAAATATGCATGTAATGGCAGAGAGGAGTCTAATGAATTCCCAGCATCGATGCTGATGGAGTAAAGGACTCCTGTATTTTTGCTGAAAACCCCAAAAAATTAAGATGTTTTTTTTTTCTTGTAAGATGGTGTAAAAAGGCTGACACTAATCTGACGTTCTTTTTTCAGTCTTTCAGTGTCTGCACAACCTAATTTTATCTTCCACTATACTGTATGGGTTTTCAACCTGAAAACACCATTGCGTTGGCACGGAGGGGTCACTCCATCTTGCCACCTAGTGGAGCTCTGAAGGCTCAGCTCCACTCTGGTCAGCAGAAATCTTACAGACAACTACCTCCCTCATCTGGGGAGATGCCTGCCCTGCAACATCTCCTGAAAGAGCAATTAAGCTTTCATCCTGAAGAGAGTGTAACAATCAGCTGGTGAAAAGACAGAAAGCCATGAAATCCCAGTTCTCCAGGATCTTGTAGGAAGAGCTTGACATAAAGTGTGGTTTACACACGGAACCTGTTAAAAAAAGAGTTAATGACACTATTAAAGCAAGAGACAAATCTCATTTAAGAAGGCACGTCCCAAAGTAAGAGCCAGATGGGTTCAGTGGGAAATGAGACGACTATCCTGCCACCAACAACAACAAATGGTAAGAGTACTTCATTTTGTTTTGGTCAAACTGATTTGATTTTTTTTTTTTCAAATCTCATCTAAAGATACAAGACACTCACCCCCAAACAAGATTTTTTTTTCACCTGGATAAAGTCTACTTTAAGTTTGCCTCAGGGAATTAGTGCTTTCTACAAGTGGAAACATAAAATGTGGTGTGATGTTTTCTTTTGGCACTGACAGGCACAACAACAAAGAATCACAACTGGGAGTTCCTGGTGGCCGTCCTGGTCACAGCAGTCTCTGTCTCCCTTCTCATCGCTCTGCTGGCTAAATGCCAGGTGATACGACGCTACCTGGCCAGCTACAGACACACAAGGCTGAGGGAAGCAGACGCTGTCAGCCAGAGTGGAGTATCAGGTTTGCGTCTTATCCCACAAATGTCAAGTTCTGACATAATACTGACATAACATACTGACATAAGTCTGAGAAACACATTAGAGTCAAATGAAACACCATAAAAAGTTGTTTTTTTATAAATCCCACTTAATGTCAGTCAGAATGGCCCATTTAACCTAGCTTAAATGATTTATTGCTTTTGTTGCCTTCAGGACTGGAGGTGGAGTTTGACATACGTGGGGGACGTGGACTGGACCCTCACTGTATCCCACCTGTAAATGAAGATGATGATGATGGCTTCATTGAAGACAACTACATCACAGCCGGTGACAGAGTCAGGGCTGAGAGGGCAGTGGAGGACATGGATGAAGACACCGAGGAAGAAATGGAGGAGATTGAATTTTCCATCACTTAGTTGCGTCAATTCCACACATCTTCAGCTGAAGAGCTGTCGGTCAAGCCAGAACCCCTTAAAGTCACCAACACCACTCCTTTTTCTTTCATCCACAGAATGAACACTTAATAATTACCATTTGCTCAGGAGAATGTCATGGGAGAATGCAGAGCAAGAGAGAGTTTTGAACGTTTTGAACTAGTAAACATTTGATCTTCTTTTAAATGTATCCTACGACTACACATCCAGTTCAACATATCCATAAACCCAAGACACATAATATTCTTATGACATAAATAACATTATTTTGTGTAGAAAGAATACCCTTGATCCCAGAATATAGTAATATCCAGGAAACAAAAACAAGCAACTTTTCCATAATCTGTTTGCTGAAATTTTTTATCCTTTTTCAGCTGCAAGTTTTCAAATAACGTGAGAAATGTCCATTTTTAATTCAGATTACAGGTTTTGACTTTTAAAATGTCTTCTTTGAAAACATTCTTCTGTTTGGTCATGTTTAGTCTTATATTAATTCTACTGAAAGGTCTGTTACTGGTACATTAATTTTGACCTGAAAGCCACACATTATCTAAACACTCTTAAAATGATACTGAATTTATAAATATGCAAACTGCTCTGCACCAGATGCAGCAAGGTTTCTTCTCATGTGAGGCTATTCTGCACCTAAAATGTTTACAGTTACTGTGGCCAACCAACTCAAAACAAGATGAACCTTTTCAAAGAACATTGTTCAGTACAGCTTGCCCCACCTTGTTCATGAGTTTGGCTGAATTTGTCAGCTCACTGTTTAATCTGCAGAATAACATGGGGTGAGTTTTTATTCTCCTCTACCATCGCTTTAATTTTATCTGTCACCAAGAAACTTGCTTTTCTCTTTTGGTTTAAAATCTTTACTAAATCTTTAATTTAAGCTGTCATTACATTATAGTGCAAATGAAATGGCAGATGATAAGTGCGAGTAGATTTTAAATAGATAAAGCACAGATCCATGTAATTAAATTTCAAGAACCTGCTATGCTCAGCTTTTAATATGAACCAGAGGTAAGAAAATGTCTGATCCAATTTATAGTATATTAGGTTCAAGGAAAAAAAGATAACATTTGGATAAATGAGGCACAGGGTTCTTTGATGCACACTGAAAACAGCAAAAGGTGTAAAAAGTGAGAAGACTTCTTTTTGTATTAAAATTGTTTGCTGTTGAACTAAATCACATTTGTTAATATGACCAATGGTGTCCACGTGTT